>VZTH01005150.1:335266-352171 GCA_013397815.1 Aleadryas rufinucha
GATTTGGGACAGCCAGCACCACTTCAAGGGCAAGTCCTGCCTGACCAACCCAGGGGCCTTCTACAATGGAGTGACTGTATCAATGAACAAGGGAAGGGCTACAGATGTCATTTACCTGGACTTCTGTAAAGCTTTTAACTGGGTCCCCCACAACATCCTTCTCTAAACCGGAGAGAAATGGGATTAATGAGTGGATTGTTAGATGGATGAGAAGTTGGTTGGCCAATCACATCCAGAGGGTTTTGGTCAAAGGCTTGGGGTCCTGATGGACATCAGGGACAAGTGGTGTCCCTCAGGGGTCCGTATTGGGACCAGTGTTATTTAATATCTTCATTAATGATGTAGATGGAGGGATCCAGCACACCCTCAGTTAATTCCCAGATGACCCCAAGCTGAATGGTGCTGCTGACACACCTGAAGGATGGGCTACCATCCAGTGGGACCTGGTCTAGCTCAGGAAGTGGGTCCCTGGGAATATCATGAGGTTAAACAAAACCAAGTTCAAGATGCTGCACCTGGGTCAGGAGAATTCCCAGGATCAGCACAGGCTGAGGGATGAACAGCTCAAGAGCAGCCCTGCCCAGAAAGACTTGGGGGTGCTGCTGGATGAGAGGCTGGGCATGACCCAGCAGTGTGTGCTTGCAGCCTAGAGAGCCAAGCCCTCCAGGGAGGACAAGGGAAGTCTGCAAGGCATTTTATGTGCTGGCTCCTGCTGCGGCAAAAGCTCACACTTGCCGTCAGTACAGACACTGAGCAGAGCCTTCTCTGTGGGATGGTGGGAGCCAGGGTGGAGGGGATGCTTCCACCATTCCTTCCACACTGATTCCTTGCAGAGGCTGGCATAGCAGACAGGAGGGACTCAGGAAAAAGCATTTGCAGCTGCATGATGCCTGGGGAAGCAGAATTCAGAGGAAAGAGGGCTGGGCACACAGCAATCAGTGGATTTCAGTAACTATATAAAACACTGGACCTGAGCATGCTGCATGCAGCATACCCCAGCTTCACAGCAGGATAAGCAGTATTGCCTCCCTTGCCCTTAACCTTTTCTCTGGGAAGCAAATGGGGGTGCGCAGCCAGGGCTGGAGCCAGAGAGCTCCCCTGCCTTCCATGCAGGCAGCAGCACCGCCAGGATGGACAGCCCCTGGGACTGCCGCAGCCAAGCCTGGACACCACATACAACAGCAGCCCTGATAGGCACCTCAAATGCAATCTCCCTAATGGTTAAATTGTACACGAGAAAGCAGATTCCTGGAAAGCACCTCGCTTGTAGTGCATACAGGCAACAAGTGTTGCTCCATGGTATTTATAGCAATCACAAAAACAGACCTTTGCTTTTATTAAAGAGCACTTGGATTAAGGTATAATTACATGCTTGCTTGGGGAGTTTAGATAAGAGGTTTTAGGCTAAAAGACTGGATTGTGCAGACATAATGTTATTTCTACACACGTGTTTCTTGCTTTTCCAATTTCTTCTTTCCAAGAAAACTCCAACGTAATAATTTCTGCATGAGTACTCACTGATAGGATGCCACAAAAGACTGCTGTGTACACAAGCTACTGACAAAATGTAAGTAGTCTCAGACACACTGGAGGGAAAACGAAAGGAATAGAAACTCATATGACCACATCTGTCTTTCAACTCACTACTTCCCTCCTTTTGCCAAACTCAGACACTAAATAAAAAAAAAGAGAAAAATCCCAAGCATTTTTTATCTTAACCTCCTCTGAGATTTTTAACATGTTTTTACTCAAACTTGAGGTTAAAAAAATGCTTGCAACGATTTTCCTAAGTTACATCTTTTCTACTGATGTTCCATAAAACTTTGTCTTTTGAAGTCATACCCATCATATCCTACTCTGTCGCCAAACACAGGCGCAATTACGTTAATGGAAGTGATTAATAATTCACTGGTGTTTTCTTTTAAGGTATAGGAAGGCTTGTGACAGTTATGAATAACATTCAGTTTTGTTTGCTCAGGATTTTTTCCTTATTTTCCCTTATCTTTGTTATCTTACAACATAATCGTCTACCTACCTGCCCTGGCTGCTTTTACACTCCCTCATTGTTTACAAAATGAATAATTAATGGTTGATAACCTGCAGCCAAATCCCTCCCACCCTATTTCTCCTGCCTGGTCTATGCCATTTTCTAGTTTATTCCAGAAGCTTGGTTTACAGAACTTGATATCACTTTCATGTTTGAAGAAGTGAAATGGGAGCAAATAAAAGTGTAACAAGGTGAAAGTCCATATTAACCTGAGCTACAGTACTTACCTACTTGTAGGCCATTTTTGTAGCTTTTTTAATACAGCAAAATGAAATATATCTAGACTTATTTTGTGAAGTAAATAAAAAAAGCACAGCCCTTCTAGAGCAGCAAGAAAATCACTGCAAACGCCTTGTCCACTTTCTGAAGCACTTCTCCCATTTTCCAGCACCAGCCCACATCACCCCTGTCCCTCAGGGCATCTTCCCAGCACCCACAAACGCCACTTGAATTCTCCGGCTCTCATGGCTCAGCAAAACGCTCACATCCACTTATCACTCGTATTATCATATTTTGTCTGTGCACAAACGTCAGGACGTGATCTTTGCCCCGAGCAGCAAGTGACAGCTCCCAAAGTCTATGGAGCAGAGCCATCTCATGGGCACGCACGGCCCTCCATGCGGGGATCACCTTCCGCTTCCCTGCACAGCGACAAAAGCTGGGTCAGGGGATGCTCCATTTGGCTTTCCTGTGATGGCCCTGACTTCTGAAGACTCGTTTTTAATTTGATTTTCCAGCTCAGCGTCTAAACTGAGACCTGTCTTCCTGCTTCCATCGCTTTGCTCTAGCAGCAATTTGCTAGACCCACATGTGGCCATCACTGTGTAGGTGCTCAGCTGGCCCAGATGTGTCCCTCCACACCTGCACAAGGAAGCTGAAGCTGCCCAAACTGCAGGTGAACAATAAACTAAAATAAATAACAATAAAAAAAGAAGTTCACGTGATCTGGACTAGGCATGCCATGAAACTCAAATATTTGGCATCTGTTTTTCCTTTTCAGGCTGAAGTTGCACATATTTCTTTTGCCATCAGAGACAGCCAAACTTTGTAACCAGGAGCACTCAGATACCTGTGCTAGCAATGAGTGCACACCAGTCTAGTTTAAACCTGCTGAAGGGGGCTCTTGCTACAGAGCAGTGCTGATGAGCTTCATGTTTCTCTCACACAATACCCATTCAGTTGTGAGTTTATGAACCAGAAGAGAAAAGTGGATGTCATTGATTTTGTTGATGGGTCAAAAAGTTGAGACAGAACACCTTTACTGTTCTCCCAGTGATTCATTTCCTGCAAGCAACTACAAAGCCTGTCAAAATTGCTAACGTATATAATAAAATGCATCATATACTGTAAACTTAGTGAACAAAAAGTACATTACAATAAAATGAATTAGTGAAATGCAGGAAGTGAAGCTAAGAATTGTTAAAACGTACATAAATTGTAAAAACTGATAGTTTAGAGTTTACAGTTTTTCATGGAAAAGCCAAATTCATGCCTGCTAACAAATAAAAAAGGACGACTGTCTCAATTCCAATTAATTTGGGGCCTGATCATCTGTGATGGCCTTAGCAGAGGGCAGAATCAGATTTCTGGGCAATAGCAGCTCTTTCACCAACACAATGATTTGGTGGTAAATCCTCTGTCTTTCGAGAGAAAGAAATTAGTCAAGCTGGCTGGAAGATCATTGCTTTGGGACTTGATTTTGTTCCAGCATCCATTCACTGGAAATTCAGAGAAGGACATGGTTTTCAACATGCCACCTTCAGATTTCTGGAATGAAATCTATTTTGCAGGATGCCTATGCAATGAGAGAAATGAGTTTCTGGTAGTGGCTGCCTGCGAAATCCCAGGCTTTGGGCTTATCAGGCTGGCTCCAGACACTGCCACTGCTTCAAACCACTTTATTTTTTCAGGCTCCCTCAAGATAATCCAAGAACCCCAAACCATCCCCTAGGGGATTTCATGGACTTTCACTGCCCCGGGTTAATGATGACCCTGGCATTGGTGGCATCCCCAGAGCCATTCACACTGGAAAGTCCGAGTCTCCGTTTGTCACAGATGGATTCTGAGGGGCAGAAGACCTTCAGGCCTCAGTACCTTTGACAGAGAGACAACCTACCTACATCTCAAGAAACGTTACTTGAACCTGGGAGGTTTTCTGCAGAACAGTTTGCAAAACACACTACAAGGCAACTTTTTCTTCCCCACCAAGTTATTTAATTAGGAAATCGTGAAAATTTACTTGTTTAAAATTAGACATTAGACAGAGGGGCACTTGAAGAGATTACCAGGGCAAGATGGTAGAAGGTATGAGAGTCATCAGTGGGACATGAACAATTGGCACTATGTTCAGGATATCACCAGCCAAAATACCATTGCTGGTGTCTAGGGGGGAATAGCAACTTCTGATCATTTCTGCTTTCAGAAACCAGCATGTAGTGGTAGGATGTTCAGCTATGAGTCAGGAGATGTTGGATTATTCCTGACAGTGTCACAGAGCTTAGAAAAGCAACTCTGAATCAGATCTTCCACATCTAAAGTGGGGATGTTAGTTCCAAACGTAGCTCAGCGGGATATTTAGGCATGCTCCATCCAAGCACATAGTAGGACTTGTAGTTTTAGGATGACAAGTGCTATGAAATACAAGGAAAGTTTAAAGAAATTTGGTGGGACTGTTGAAAGGAAAAGAACAGGAAGATGGTAGAAGCTTCCTGCAGTCACAGGTAAAGGAAAAGGGTCAATAAAAGTTGGCATAGGTATACAGCAGGTGAAGAGAGTCTGAATATTTTTGTGTGGAAGGTATCAAGAAACGCGTGATAACTTAGGATGACATTTGAGGACATAAGAGAATGTTGGAATGAGGTAACTATGAAACTGTTGCATGAAATGAAGGGCAAGGAAGGAAGCTTTTAGAAGGATTTCTGAATAAGCAACACTATTCTTGTCTAGTCCAAGCACGACTTGTCTGTCTAGTCCAGATGCTAAAGAAAAATTTGGAGACGTGGGAGAGAGAGATAAGCACTGGGGAAAAAGAAAGGAGTAATGGTATCATCATGGCTCTATCATAAATCAGAGAATAATATATTTCTAAACTTATCAAAGAATCAAAGTATTTCTGTAGGAAAATCTTGTACTAAGAAAATTCATGGCTGCCTAATTTCCAATTAAATACAAGAGCTAAACATTTATATTCTTTGCATTAAAAAATTAAATATGGACAGAAAACCTTTTAAGAAATGTAATATTCTAATCCTCAAGAGACACTTTTATAAAAGGATGCTTACACTCAGCAATTAAACAATTTCTACTAACAAGGCCAGAAACATAAAAAGACATTTTGAAAAATTATATCCACCAATGTGTTGCATGCAGGGTTTGGGGCTTTTTTTTTTTTTGCAGTCACACTATTGCCAAAGTATCTGAGAAATGAAAATAACCTAATGAGAAATTAAGTAATTTTTATCTTTTCTTTCTGTGACAGAAATTTTACGAGAAGGTTCAAAAGGGAATTCTGTGTGTTTTATTCCAGCCATAAAATATACTTTATAGTGGCACTGAAATGCAACAAGACACAAATAAGTTGTGCTCATGTGGCTTTATGCCACCAAGAGACATTGGTAAGGCAGTGGAGCACACACCTTGTTGTATGTACTCAGCTTTTATTGCCCACTCAGAAAGCCTCATTTTCATCATTTTGAAAGGGAACAGAACTCACTCCAAGAAAACCCCAACCTGGATAAAATTAGAGCCAAAAGGAATTTGAGTGCCAACCTACCATGCTGGAAAAATGTTTAGCTATTTCATTGACTTTTGCATTGCCACACTGTACCTCCCTGTTACAAGCAGCACTAAGCCTTTCAGACCTATTGATACCACAAGAAGCTGCTCTCCAGTTATCTAATTCAAAGCCTTTTCTTAGGAACTACTTACTGCCCCTTTTCAGACTGGAAAACAGCACACAGACACACATATGCAGCTACCTGAATTTTCAAAACAGGCCCAGGAATGGGCTGGGCTCAGGACCGCATGCCAGGCTCTGCCTGCCCTCCTGCATCCCCATCTGCCAAGTGAAAAGGTATTCATTTGTGTAGGAGGCTTTTGAAACAGCCCTTGTGGCTGTGTAGGAGAGGGCAGACACCCACTGCAAACACCATTGTTTTGGCCCCTCTGGTAGGGGTTTCACACAGAGTTGGAGTAGCAGCCCTCTCAGTAGGCAGTTCCTGTGACAGAAGAAATTGCTGTGCTGGCCATTTAGCAGTCGAGTGTGCTACAGAAATGGGAATGAAATATATTTCTAAGGGAAGGAGCTGATTTTTCCTATTTGGTTCTCTTCTTTTTTTTTTTTTTTAAGCAGGGATCCCTTCCGCATGACCCAAACAACAGAAATGCACCTGGAAATAAGTGCTCTGATACTTCAGTAAGTATCTGGCAAGGCATGAATTTCTTCATGTGTTTCATGACTTAGAAGATCACCCAGTTTTCAAAACCTAAATGGTAAAGATTAGCTTTTACCAGGTTGTCTCAAAAACACCACAAGTTGGCTTTCGTGCAGTGTGAAAGAGAACCTCGAGGTACTGATCCCAGTGGTTTCACCTGCTCCAACTGCCCTTGGATACATTAATATATGGAATGCACAAATGATTACCAGACATTCAAAGCCAGGGCTTAGCACTCTTATCCAAGTGATCACAGAGTCCTAAATGAGACACCCACAGGACTCCAGCTGTATTTGTGTCAGAAGGGCTTTCCAGGCCCTAAAGATGCCCATGTGAAACCACCGAAATTAGAATTATACAGCAAAACATGAAGCGCCCATGCGGAACACACTAAGAGTGTTTCAATAATGTTTTATAACATCAACACTGAGGGCTTGCGCTTCATGCTTGGGATCTTTGTTTAAATTACGTAGGATAGCCTGTTTTAGTTTGGTTTATGGGCACATCCTGTGCACACTTGCGCAGTTGAGCAACCCCATTCAATTCCAAAGGCTTATTTATGAGCATAAGGATGACTTACAGTAATAAAGAGCTACACCCTTGTCGTTCCAGCACTCACCTGCTTACTGAGGATCTTATCATAGTACAAACAGTGAAAAAAAATATACTCAGATTTCGTTTTGAGCCATGCCTGAGCAAAGCAGAGAAGGATAAACAAGGATCCTCCCACAGCTGCCAATTCCTGTAGTGGTTTGAGGTGAGAGAAGAAAATTTGAACTGCTATTCTTAGAAAGACAAAAAGTTCTTTTTTCAGTGTGGATTCAAGACACACACTTCTGCATTTTTTTTCTTTCATAAAAATGAAACACCTACTTTCAAATGCCATATTTCTGGGTTTTGTTTTGGGGTTTTTTTGCTAGGTATTTTGTTTGTTTGGTTTGGTTGTTGTTGGCTGGGATTTTTTTCATGCTATGAGTATTTCTTTCTGTCATTGTATCAAAACTAAACTCTTACACAAGACAACCTAACTTGATCAACATGCTGCTTTGCAATATAATTGCAAATTGAAATGGATTATAGGGATGCAGGAACTTGGGATTTTTAATTCTTGTTCGTGCTGTATTTTGTCAGTGGTTTTATTTCCACCAGAGATAAGCCTCCATGTTTCTGTCTCACTTTTTTTCCCCCAACAGAAAGTACACCTGGCCTATGCAGATTTTCATCCTGTTTGCTTCATGTTTCTCTGGGAGAGACATGAAGCCCTGCTGCAGAAGAGGACAGATTAACATCCTGGGGGTAGACCCAGCTCAGAAGGAAACGGATCTTTCCCTGTCAGTCACATCCTACTGGGGTTCTCCCTACACACAGGAAATTCAGGGAGAGGCTCCTGCCAATGTAAATCCAATTGGGCTGTGTAAACAGAGAGAAGGACTGGAGACTGTGAGCTCCAGAGGAAGATTGCTTCCTTGTGATAAACTAAGCTAATAAATAAGTTTTAAAAGACCAAGATCTCAAGTGTGGAGAGCTTTAAAGAAGGATCAGATTATGCAAAAATTAAGGGTGATGTTCTGTAAAAAAAAAAAAAAGTTACTTTGCATTGGCCAAATGCATCCTTTATTTATATTGATAGGAAAAAAAATCCTTTTAAAGAAAGAAGGAAGAGAGTAAAGGCCTTGCCTATAACGCCACAGCTTACCCCTGCCAGTGCAGCAGGCTGAGGCATGCCAGAGCCAGAGAGGGAGACCTTGGAAATGTCTGTTCCTCAACATGTGCCACCTGCCAATGTCCCCTAACTGGTGTTAGCTCACAGCACAGAGCTGCAGGTTCACATCAGACAGTTCTGGGCCCATCACCACAAGAAAGACATTGAGGTGCTGGAGAGTGACCAGAGAAGAGCAACAGAGCTGGGGAAGGGTCTGAGTTCAGTCATATGAGGGAGCTGGGGGTGTTTAGCCTGGAGAAGAGAAGACTGAGGGGAGCTCTTATTGCTCTCTACAAAAAGGAGGTTGCAGCAAGACTGGGATCAGTAACAAGTGACAAGGGGAGATGGCCTCAAATTACACCAGGGGAGGTTTAGATTCGATATTGAGAAAAAACCAAAAATTAGAGAAAGATCTGTCTAGTATGGGCTGTGCAGGTAAGTGGTGGAGTCATCATCCCTGGAAGTGTTAAAAAAAAAACCAAACCTGTGCAGATATAACACTTGAGGGCAAGGTTTAGTGGTGAACATGGTGGTGGTGCTGGATTGGGAGCTGGACTTGGTGGCCTTAGAGGTCTTTTGCAACCTTAATGATTCTCTGGCTGTATGATTTTAGATTGATTCTTAGCACTGCTTTTGCAAGAACTTCTTATATTTCATTCTGAGCATTTTTCCAATATTTTGCTTCATATTAAACCTCCTAAATTGAAATACAGACTGGAACGATATTGTCTGTTTTCCGTAATGTCATAACAAAATTCTGCAGACCCCAGAAGAAATTACCACTGTGTCACCTGTGTTACAAGCCAAGCTTCTATGCGTCATATATCACTGAAGATTTTTAGCTTGGGATGATATATAGATTGAAAACACACGCTGCATTAAACTGGGTGGGGTGGAGAGGTTTGCACTGAGGTGTTTGGTGGGGCTGTTTGGTTTCAGTTCTTTTGTAGAGTCAGTATTAGCAGGAAGGGACTAAACTAAGGTGGGGCAAGAGGAGAGGGGAAAAGGCAAAAACAAAACAAAACAAACAAAAAATAAACAAAACAAAAAAAAAAGAGAGAGAGAGAAAAAAAAGACTGAATAAAGAAGGAAAAAGTGATCACAAGCCCCCGAGGGTCTCTGGCAGAGCCGGGAGCCGCCCGGGAGGCCGCAGCTACCATGGACAGAGCCCGCCGCCCGCCCGGCCCCGCCCGCAGCGGAGGAGCCGCCCCGGCGCTCTCAGCGCGGCGCGGAGATCCCTGCCCCGGGAAGAGCCGGCCCCGGGAAAAGCCGGCCCCACGGGGCAACATCCTCCGTGCAGGAGCTCCAGCCGGGCCCCCAGAGCCGGGAGCGGCTCAGACACGGGTTCATGGGCTCCGCCTCACGCGGTTTTATTGCGGTGTCTGGCTTAGGTTGGGCTTCCCTGTGTTGATTCAGGGCATCCTTCGGAACACCTGCCTCCGAGCGCGAAGCCGTGAAGTTCAGTTGCAATAAAATGTTAATAAAAGAGTTTATTGCAGGGTGCGTAAACCTAAAATTTTAAATTAATCAAGACAGCAGCTCATAGGCAACTTCAAAGGCTATTTTTCAAAACATAACAGCGTCCTACTATGTGCAGCACAAAAGCTCTGTGGTTAAAAAGGTTTTGTTTTGGACAAATTGTTCTTCCTGCAGGAGGGGAAATATGAACCCTGATGGATTTTCCTTTCGTGTATATGCTATACTCAGTACAGGAATTTCCTATTTTGTAGCCCATTACTCCTGAAGTATGGTTGTCAGTAACACCTATTTTTCCTAGATAACACGATGCTAAAGGGAAATCTGGATCTGGACACATCTCAGTACATACAGGGGGAAAGGGATGCGACTCCATGTAAGCATAGGGTTAAGTGTTTGAGAGGAGAGAAGGAACTTAGAAAAAAGTTTAGAGACCTAATAGAAAATATCCCAATTCCTTAATTTGAGTTAAAAGCCCAACTTCCAGAAAAAAAAAATTAATTTCAAAAGAAAAAACAGTTATACTCAGTTGTCATTAACCTGTGCTTAGTAATGTACTTGGAACCAAGTGCATTGCTGAGGATGTTATTTCATGACACTATTTACATCCTCCATAAAGAGTGAAAAATTCTGAATGTATTTTGCTGGGTAATGAGCTATTACTGTGCTTCTATTTATTATAGATAGAGTTTCAATAGACTATTTTGATATTTCCTGAGAATCTCCACAATTAATGGCATGAATTCATCTGCTGGTGTTTGGATATCAAGAATACATTGTTAATGCTGTCAGAACTTTTGATAATGCTACTCCCTTGCTTCAGTACAGCGTGGAGTTTGTAATGCTTATGAAACTCCCTCAGAATACAACTGGTTGAATATTATATTGTGGATAAATGAGAGTTTTATGGAAACACTGAACTGTCCATGGAAAATGAAAAATAGTCTTCTAAATCAGGCTGGTGATCTGGTTGACAGAATTGAATTGAATAGTAAATGTCTACACTCACAATTTTGCGGTCCTCCAAGTTGTGCTCAGGGCTGGCTGAGTACTGAGAGGCTTCAAAATAGCTGTGCTCTTTGAAAAAGTGTGTCCATACTCTGGAATGTAACATATTACTCCAGGGTCACTGTTTCTTAAGGCAAAACGATGTATGGTGGTGCAGTTGTGCAAAAATACACATCAGGCTGGGATGACTGAGATATGTCACTGCTTCCAGGGTAATAACCAGGAACTATTCATGGCCATGGCTGCCAAAAAGCTACCTAAAGTAATGGAAGATAGGTGGTGAGGAAAGTAAATTTTGGCTTTTGATATACCTTTTCATGAACTATTTGCTTGTTTACACATGCGCTAATACTTGTCCGTACAAGTGGAAGTTCACAGAACCCCATTGCACATAAATTAAAATACAGTGTTCACCAGTAAAATCTGTGGCATCACAAAAGTATCCCACAAGAGCTGTGGACTCGGTTTCAAAAACCCTAAAATATTATTATGCAAGTTAGAACAGAAGCTCCTGGCAATAACCACAGATTTACTCTCTAGACCTTTCACCAGCTCTGCTGTCCTTTTCTGGACACACTCCAGCCCCTCAATGTCCATCTTGCAGTGAGGGGCCCAGAACTGGACACAGCACTCGAGGTGCAGCCTCACCAGTGCCAAGTACAGAGGGACAATGTGAAAACAAGCATTTTGATCTGTCCACAAAAGGAGCCTGTGGGAGGGGAGATGGACCTAGATGATCTTTAAGGTGCCTTCCCACCCAAACCATCCTGTGATTCCATGGTTTGCCAGCTATTACCAGACCAGACAGGAAGAACACCTGCACAAGAGGGCCTGTATGTATTCAGAGGGGCAGCCCCTGCAAAGCAGGTCATGACATTTGCTGTTAGCACACCTACTCCTCATCATTTACTCCAAAACCATGCAATGTGTGTAATGGCCAGCACAGGCAGATTTAAGCAATGCTCTCACATTTCTTTTGATGTCTCATCAGATTTCCTGGTCCTTCCAAAGACAAAGAGAGAAGCTGTTTCTGCCAAGCAACCTGTCCAGTTCTGTGCATGAATATAGCCCCAAATAAATACACAATATGGTAATTAACTGTCTCCTGGCTTTGTTATTTGTCTCATCTTTTTCACTTGGGAAATCCCTGGTCAGCTTTCCTAGGCCTATTCTTTTAGTTAAACTGTTTCCATCAACCAACTTAGATCACATTTCTCTTCATACCACAATACTGAAGGTGGTAATTCTTTCTTCCAAAGAGGTGAGACCTTCCTGAATGCAGAGTAGGTTTATGCTGATGGAAAACTGTCACACTCCTCTCCTATCCAGTAGTATGTTCTAAAAGGTTAACATTAAACTGCCACTCAAAAATCCTTACCCATTATATTTAAAAAAAAAAAAAGTATCCCTTTGAAAAATCAGAGGCCTGCAGTAATTTCCAGTAACATTTGATGAGAAGTTCAGGATATTCTCCTCCAGTGAGGGTATTAGAACTCATAGAGTAATTCAGCCATTCGTTTTCAAACCTCAAAATGCATGAAGGGAAAACAAAAAGTGTAATGCAAGAATTGTCAAAGGGAGCAGCTAGATAAAAATAGCAGAAATTAGGAAAACTTCTAAAGCTATATTTTCTATTATGTTAATTGATTTTTAGGTGATTAAATATATTGATGTTGGTACTGTAGTAGAATCACAGAAACTGTTTGAATGCACTGATTTTGCTGGCTTCATTTTTTTTCTCTAGGCATAATTATAAAAGATGGACTTTACATGAGGGAAAAAAAAATTAAAACCAGCAGGGAACTTCCTTCCTCATGAAATCCATGCTTTCCAAAGGCTGATGGCTCAGTCCTCTAACAGTTGCAGAGTCTCCTAATGAAAATGCCCTGGGCTCCACCACAGACCAGTCACTGATCTAGAGCCATTCACAGAGTATGAATTTTATGTGATAGCAGTAAATGTGGCAGGTGTAATATCTACAGACTGGATATCAGGACAAACAGGAGAGGCTGGCAAGCAGTGGTTTGATTTTGTTTGATAGGAATGAGAGGAAAAAATAAATTAGAGTATATTCTTAATTTTTTCAGGAAATAAAAAAGCTGAAATGGAACTTCAGACACTGCGCTTCCAATAATTTTTCAAAAAGCTCCAAAGGTAGAGTAAACATCTTGAAACTTGATGGGTTTACATTTCTCAGATTTGAGGTATTGAAAATCAAGAAGATCCATCAAAATAGATCAATTCATGAAGGAAGAAAAAAGTTCTCATCTTTGATAATCTCTTGGGGTTTTATTTGAATAAACAAATAAAAAGTCTGCCAAAAGAAGACATCCAGCTATTTGTTCCCAATGTTTCCTGAGGTCTTTGGAGAGCCTTATTCAGTTTTGCCTGCTGACCCTCTGTGGAGGCCCTGATCCTGCACCACCATTTATTTCAGGAATCTCCAGGTCAGTTCCCTACAGCAGCTTCACAAATATTGTCAAGGTGTGCAATGACAGTAAGCACAATTGCAAAATGCACCCACAGATATCACTTCAGTATTCCAACAAGAGTCTGAGTTTTCCTTCCCTGCTAAGCACCCAGCTGCCACACAAACAGCTGAAAACTTCTGAACACTCAGCAGCTTTGGAAGACCAAAAGACTTTCCTTTTTCTTACTTCTATTTTGGGGAATATTTTTTTCTTGTTCCTGGTTTAAGAATACTTGAAATTATGACCACAGCATCTCAAGGTAAGTTTAGACCCATTGTTTTCAGTTGGAAGATGCTCTTTTTCTATTTCTCGGTTATTTAGAAAAACAAAAGGAAACCAAATATAGAAATATCCTTTCCAGATGTCACTTTCTTGTGGGGTGGGAACACCAGGGGAAAAGCTATTAATTACTTTGTAAATTCTTGTTTAGCCTGAGATACACAAAGGTTAATGTTCCTTACTTCACTTGGCGTGTGTAACCCCATTACTTGCTAACCCCAAAGTTACAGCCAGCAATGCTCCCAAGCTTTCACTCCTTCCCAACACATAAACCCTGGGAACCCTATGGCAATTCAGAGCCTTTCTTTCCTCGATGCTTTCCTCACGGAACCAGCCTTCTGTTTTTCAAGCTTTTTTAAAGGAAAAGCTTTCAGGATATTCTGCAAAGCAAAGAGGAAGCCACCAAACTGTAGGGAAGGGGAGAGGGTTAATTGAATGCCTTGATAGCCAAGTAATAGAAGCACAATTGATTTAATCCAGAAATCTTTCCACAATCAAAGATAAACCACACAAAAATTTGCTGCGAGAGTGTTTTTGCAAGACATTCTGGTAAGTGATGAAACATAACAATGTAATTCAGGCTGTATTTATCACATCTTCACTACAAACATTGCAGCACTGCTCACTTCAGAAAAATAAGGTATATTCCTACCTGAGAGGTGACTGAGGATGGGAGGTACTGCATGTTTTGCACATCAGACTATGCCTTAAAGTCTCACATGCCCTAGAAAACTACCTCAGAACCCTGTNATCCTTTCCAGATGTCACTTTCTTGTGGGGTGGGAACACCAGGGGAAAAGCTATTAATTACTTTGTAAATTCTTGTTTAGCCTGAGATACACAAAGGTTAATGTTCCTTACTTCACTTGGCGTGTGTAACCCCATTACTTGCTAACCCCAAAGTTACAGCCAGCAATGCTCCCAAGCTTTCACTCCTTCCCAACACATAAACCCTGGGAACCCTATGGCAATTCAGAGCCTTTCTTTCCTCGATGCTTTCCTCACGGAACCAGCCTTCTGTTTTTCAAGCTTTTTTAAAGGAAAAGCTTTCAGGATATTCTGCAAAGCAAAGAGGAAGCCACCAAACTGTAGGGAAGGGGAGAGTGAATGCCTTGATAGCCAAGTAATAGAAGCACAATTGATTCAATCCAGAAATCTTTCCACAAAGATAAACCACGCAAAAATTTGCTGCGAGAGTGTTTTTGCAAGACATTCTGGTAAGTGATGAAACATAACAATGTAATTCAGGCTGTATTTATCACATCTTCACTACAAACATTGCAGCACTGCTCACTTCAGAAAAATAAGGTATATTCCTACCTGAGAGGTGACTGAGGATGGGAGGTACTGCATGTTTTGCACATCAGACTATGCCTTAAAGTCTCACATGCCCTAGAAAACTACCTCAGAACCCTGTTCTCACCCATCCCAGTGGGGATGCTCCAGCAGGAACAAATTAAGCAGATTCAGACTTAATGAGGGAACAAGCTATGAATCAGGAGAATCCCTTTGCTTGCAGAAGCCTGCATCCAGTCACTATCCTTCCCAAAATACTGCTCAGCTTTATCCTGTATCAGAAAATTCCACCTCTCCCTCCCTCTTGACCCACCCTAAATAACAGGCTACAGCTGGGGGCAACACAAACTGCTTCCTCGGGCATTGGGAGAGGATGACACTATCAAAAACCACGGTGAAACATCTCTGGAGGTGTAAAGCCAGTCCCTGGCTGAATGTCTTTTGCTTTGAGCAAAGTCTTGCAGCTGGAAATACTTTTGAAGCAACTGGAATAAAGTGCGTGGTGTGAGAAAGTGATGGCACACATCCTGCACTCATGCCCTCACTTTGGCCCTGGGCTCCTGTTGTCCACAGCAAGTCACTTAACATTTCTGGGCCTCAGGTCCTTCTCCACAGACAGGATAATTCCTCATCAGGACACTGAGGAGCAGGATAGGGACTGAGAACGAATAGTAGTGCCTCAATGAGCATTAGCCAAGCTCCCAGCTGTACCATTTCTGTAGGATGGTTGTGCAGTCCTACCACAAATCATCACAGCTTGTTGGCAGTTGGCATTTTGGGGGATCTTCATGTAACACCAGCCCTTAGTTCAGCATTAGTATGAGAAAAATAAAATAATATAATTTGTGGCTAATACAAAGCAAATACTAAAGTGATACTTTTGCCCTCAGCAACTGAAAAGCAGACAAACTGTGTGGAAGCACTTAGCCGCCTTTCCATCGCTTTCCAAAATGGAGTATGAAAGAGCCCACTGCCCACTCTGACAGAGATCCCTGCTTCCCCTGCCTCCCTGCGTTGCTCTGACGCTGTGCACAGCTCATTCCCGCTCCAGTGGAAAACAACAGCCAGGCTTCTCCCAGCCTCTCCAGCCACAAAACGTTTAGGCAGAAGAAGTACCTTTTCTATGTTAAAAAAAACCCCANGGGTTTGCTTTTGGGGTTTATGGGAAGCAGGTGATGCCGCTCAACGGTCTCGGGTTCATTCAACGTGTCCCCTGAACCAGAGTTCAGTCAGTGCACGTCGGCGGTCCGGGCATCTCCCGGCTCGGCAGAGCCCTTGGGGGAGGAAGGGAGCAGAGAAAACAAATACAAGCTCAGAAACTTGCACAGTCAAACGCTCTCCCCTGCCCGGGGACGGAACTCCGAAAGCTCTGCTGGCTCGTTGCGGGGCGCATCCCAGAGGTGCTGGGCCACCTCCCGGCGTGTCCCGCCCCAGCAGCGGTGACGGGTCCCGCGCTGCCCGTGTCCCCCACCCGTGCCGGGGGCGACGAGGTGTCCGTCCCATCCCCCCGCACCTGCCGGGCTCTGCCGCTCTCTGAGCCAGAGGGTTTTGCAGCGCAGCGCAGCGTTGCACCGCAGCCCATAGGTGATGCGCTGCTCGCTTCCCGTCCTTGCTGCTGCCTCTGGATAAAACTGCGTTTCTGAGCATCGGATGGGAGCAAAAAAAAACCCCCAAGGCCAAAGATGTTGAAACACAAAAATATCAGTGGGTGGTTGGAGCTGAAATGATACGAGCTGACCCGGTAGGGTCGAGGGATTTGCTTGTCCCGAGCAGGCCTTTTAAACACCAATCTGACAAGCCGGAGAGGGGTCGGCTGCCGGTGGGCCGGGTGTCCTGTTTCAGCGAGTCACGTACCATTAAAGAGGCACTTTTACAAGTTTGCGGCGAGGCGCTGAGGCATTCAAAGCTGCTCGCTCGGGAGGAAAACCCGCGGCGGCAGCGCCTGGGGAAAGGGTTAACCCGCTGGCCGCCCTGCCTGGGAAATGATGGTAAATTACCCGGCGCGTTCTCCCGGGGAAGAAATTAGACTTCAAAAGGGCTGGAGCCCTTCTGAATATATATCAAGCAGATGGGCTGATGCGCTGTCTCGCTGATGTGCCATTGATTAACCGCCCCACAAAAGTGCTGCAGCCCCGCTCGCCCGCCGCGGGTGCGCGCCGCCGCCCGCCTCTCTCCGGGGCACCCCGGCGGCGG
>VZTH01005151.1:0-10976 GCA_013397815.1 Aleadryas rufinucha
TACGGGGGTGGTACATGGTGTGCAGAGCGGGTCAGGCTGTGCGGGGGCGGTGCGGGGTGTGCGGGGACACTACGGGGGTGGTACATGGTGTGCAGAGCGGGTCAGGCTGTGCGGGGGCGGTGCGGGGTGTGCGGGGACACTACGGGGGTGGTACATGGTGTGCGGAGCAGGTCAGGGTGTGCGGGGGTGGCACAGGGGAGTGCGGAGCGGGGACACGGGACACCCATCGGTGGCGGAAGGTTCGTGCCGGTGCGGGGAAACGGGACACGCAGCGATGTGAGGGGCCAGGGCACCACGCTGCCAGTGCTGCTGGCGCTGCCGAGCCCCGCGTTAGCGCCTGCTCTGTGCCGAGGCAGCACTGATACCCCGCGTACAGGGCTGTGATGTCCTTCACAGCATGGGCCATCCCGCCCCTCTGCTCTGTGAAACGGGAGGTCTGGACCTGGGAGCAGTGACACCGGACATCACCCTCCTGTCACAGCTTCCATCACCTGCCGTGCGTGTGACAGCACCGGCCTCTCTCCGTGACTGCAGCCCATGAGTCCGTGGGCTGGAGAAAGCCTAAAGCTTGACCATCCTGAATCTTCTTCAAAGTACAAACATACCCAGTCCAGACTCACGATGTGCTGCAGGAACTCTCCAGGTCTGACTGCTAGAGATAAAGCAACTGGATAAATCTACTGGGATGATAAAGAATTCAAGTGGTTAATTTGGGTTAAAAGGTCAGTGGCCATTGAGATCAACTCCCTTTATAGTTGTGCAGGAAGCAATTCTGCAACCATAAAACCCATTCTGCAGCAAAATAAAGAGAATGTAAAATTTAAATCAGAGGTAAGAGTGGCTAGAGCTTTGGAAGTGGTAGTCCAGTGCACCGTTTTATTGATAATGAGATACTTTATTAGGTTAACTTTATTTCAGTTCCAAAACTGTACTTCGCAGAGAGACTCATAATTAGTTCTGTCAGCAATTAAAAAAAAAAGTCACGAACTTTAAAATAATGCTGGTACATCTAATGCATATATTAATGACTTAATCATAAGTGTAAGTTTTAAGCTTTGTAATTAAAGATAATTGCTTTAATGAGATTTTGTCTAATTGTAGCATTATATCTAATACCAATTGTTACACGTTTTAAAAACCCTCTGGAGAAAATCTTAGAGATCCTAGTAAGTGCTGCACATCTCATTTTCCAGGCATTGGGTTTAAATTTCTACCCTCTGAGCCTAATTTGTTGCTTTCCTTAATTAATGTTGTTGCATGAAATTTTTCCCTTTTGGTTATTTGATACCCTGATAGAGATTGGTTGTGTAGTTGTCAACTCTCTGCAGGATGTTGTTAGCAAAGATCTTGTCAGGTTGAAGAGTGGATAAGAACATCCTAGGCTGGCATGCTGATTGAGTCCCATCTTCAGAGCTTTCAGGCAGGCAGGTGTATTGGGGTGTGGTGGAAAGTCGATTTCATGAGCTATGTAACAGGCTATATTGCCACTTTCTTTGGTTCTCTTTGTCATTTCACTATTTTCTTTACTGAAATTGCAATTTTTAAAAGTCTCTCTGCAGGTGAAATGCCTCCTGTCCCTCAAGTGGGTCTGCAGATTAACCAGGAGGAAAACCAACAGCAAAATGGACCAAATTTGTCAAGTTTGCTTAATTCCTTACCCGCTCCACACAGCAGGAACCCAGCTCTGCCCCAGTGGGTACAACCAGCAGGCTGGGATAAGCACCATGTGCTTGTGGTCCCAGCTCCAGTTCCCTCACAACAACAGGTATCACATTTTATATTCTCTTACATGGGGAGTGTTGACCTTTGTGTTTTGTGTGGAGACTTTGTCAGAAGTGGCAGAAATTATTACTCCAGCATGGGGAGAAAGGAGCAAATAATTCCAGTAGTTTTTGCAGATGACTTTGCCAAGCCTGATAATTTGCTTCAGATAGCTCAGCTGGGTATGAATCTTTCTTTACAATAAAACTTTGTGTTCATTTAAATTTAGAATGCTCTGTGAATACCTGTGTCTCTCATTTGCTTTTAATTAGTCCTGCAGATATATATGATTTTTCTTGAAGAAAGGAAAGGGGTGAGAAGGAATCGGATACATTCTCTAGGGAAGTAGCATTTGTTCTTGTAATGAAATCCTAGAAGGAGATTTAATTAAACAGAATCCATTATTTTAAATTTTTATGAGCCATTTTAGAATAAGGGGGGGAGGGGGAATGGCAATGAAAATTTGTGCTGCTTGTGCTGACTTGCTAGCAGTTGCAGCATGCTTACATGTGTTAATAAAAATGCCAGAAACTAAATGTATCTTTATATGAACTTTTTAGAGAATTTTGTCCATCTGCCATCTGGCAGAGTATATAAATTCTGAGAAATTTCTCACTGAATCAGCCCTGCGCTTCCGAGGAGACCTAGGGGTACTGTATTTTAGGAGGAAAAACAAAAATTCTCAGGATTGAGTACCACTGCATCCCAAGCTTCTCTACTGATTTCTCATATTACTGCTGCCTCACAAAGTCCTTCAGAGACTTTACATAAAGCTGCACAAAATGCATTATTCATTATCTTTTAATAAAGTGCAACTTCAAACACCATGGGATATTTTCCAATGACTGAATAGACTGAATAATCATTTCCCTTTTTTATCCATGCAACATTTTAACATTTTGCACAGTGTCTGTCTTGGTTTTGTCTTGTGCAGTAGGAATCATAAGTTCGATTGTGTTTACTTGAAGGAAAATGAAATTCTTCAGCAACTAACAGCACTGAGGAAAGAAGGTCTATAGTCTCTGAAACATCTGCCCAAACTCCATGAGATCCCACAGCACAAATCACACCATGATTATCTTTTGAAAGAAATGCAGTGGATGGCAGCTGATTTTTTTCAAGAAAGAAGATGAAAGAGAACTGCCAAGAGTAATGTGAATTTGATATTTTCAACCAGAAAAGAATAGGCAGCATTTTCATGGTTAGGACATGATCTCTGAGAATCTGTGAGTTTGGGGTTGCCTCTCCACTGTTTGTAAACTTTAAACAGTACTCCTAGAGGGATTGTAATTATTTTCTTTCTTTAGAAATGTGCTTTTTAGATAGAATTGAGTAAAAACTTAAAATAATGTTACGGTTTTATTTTAGGGTTAATGTATCGAGGTGGGAATAGATGGGTCTGGAATGCCGGTTCTACAAAGGCAAATGTTTTAATTACAAGCATTGAATTAACTGCAGAGCTTGTCATTTGAGGGTGCTGCCCTGTTCGTGACTCCTGGTAACATGAGCATAATGCTCCATTTCCATGGTGTGGGTGGTTGGAGCCTTTTAAAGTAACGGCAGCTGCTCTCTGCGAAGTCACATGACACGTGGCTCTTCCACGTTCCACTTTCATTCTGCCATCAGCTGTGAGCTTTTTAAACATTCTCAGATACTGTGGTATTATTACCATTTTTTTTTTAACTGCAGCTGAATAGTAGTAAAATATTTCTTTACTTTGTATTTTTTTTTCCTTTTGCTACAACTTAAGCACACAGACTGGTCCCTCTTTGATGTAATTGGGATGGAAAACCAAATTACTTGCTACGAAGCACAAATGCTGCCAAAACTGAAGGTAACTGGAAAACTTATTGAAGAGATCTACTGCTCCCCTTGATCACCCAGACTTAAGCCAGGGAAGCTCAAACCAAATAGGTATGTAGTGTTCAGGTGACTGATTTATTTTTTGCTAATTTTTTTTTAAGTAACAGGTGAAAATGAGTCATATTTGTGAGGACTGAGAGGGTTCATTCAGAATTATTTGTTTTTGTTGTTATTCTTTTTTTCCAAACTGATCACTGCCAAAGACTGTATGCCAGCCAGTCTTCTGAGGGAAAGAGGAGGGCTTCTTACTCCTTAATAGTTATTTTCATTTATGAAGGCTCAGTTTTGATCTTTCCTGCCACACTCAAGAGTTGAAGTCACTTGTGGTTTTGATCAAACACTGAAAATTACTTTTGGAGTAGAGTTTCCTAAGCAGAATAATGAAATCTTCTCCTTCTGGTTAATATTAAGTTTAAGATGTACTTGCAAAACACTCCAAGAAGATTTTTGGGGGGAAGAGGGGAGGGCAGGGGGAGGAAAATATGTTAAATTTTGAGCTTATTTGTTTTTTGCTCTTGAGTCTTCCCTCAGAAGAGAAGTAGGGAGGGTCCAGTTTTGAGTCTTGGAGCAAATGTAATTCTGCTGTAGAGCAATGTAGAGTTAAATTTTACAATAAATTAGCCTGATATAAGCAGAGTATGGTTAGTGAAGCCCAAGACAGATTGTGTGACACGTGGCTGTGACAGGTGACAAGGAGGATGTCCTGCACTTGTTTTATTAGACTCTTCTGCCAGAAGGGAGCATTGGCATATGTGTATATGTGTAAAACAGAAAAAGAGCTCATCCTTCTGCTGTTGAGACATCTTTGTGTTCCTGGAAATAATGTGCACAAAGTAGTTACTGTGAAGTCAGCTCTTACAACTGCAGTGTTTTTGAAACCATACCCATAATTAAGGATTTGCTCCTTTAAGAAGTTTGACCCTTATTAGCATCTTTTGGGGAGCTCTCTTGCTGTCTCCAGACTCCAAAGATGATTAAGGGATATGGGAGTTCTGTTATGCCCCTTCTGTGTAATCCTTCAGAGATGACTGGAGCATCAGAGCATTTGGTGTACTTGAATTTTACAGCATAGTGTGTTTCTTCTGCATGTTGAAAGAAGCAGAATCCCTCCTGCCATATGCTCTTCAGCTGGGTACCTCTTTCAGCTCAGATTACTGACTAAAAATAGTATTTTTGCCAGTAGGCATAGAGTAGGAAAGCAGATTTATTTTTCATTACAATACCAAAACTAACATTTGTCCCTGTATCAGAAGTGTCAGCTTTTCTTCTGCTCTCTTCTCTTTTTATAGTCATTCACAGAATTCATGCATGAACTAAATTATCCTTATTTTCAGCTTTGTTCTTTGCATAAGCTTTATCTGGTCACAATAGATTCAGAAAATAATTTTGAATTTAAAGGATATCCCAGAAGAAAAAAGACAACTAAAGGAACACCTGGACAAACTATACTTCTGGAATGAGTGTCGTTGTTCCAGAACCCCCCTGTATGGCAGAGACCTGTTGGAAACTTGCTCTTGGATCAGTGAAAGAAAAATCTCTCCACATTGTTCTGCCAGGATTAACAAGTGGTGCTGGACTGGCTTTGCAAATTGCCTTCCATATTCCAGCACTTCAGAGGTTCTAAGGATCCATTGCAGGAACTTATTTTGATGCTGAAGCAGCAACAGATTGCCCTGAAGGATGTTATTACCAGGTAATTGAGACAAATCTATGTGCAGTCTTTGCACAGATTTGATGGGTGTGTGCTACCCTCCAAACAGGGTATTTAAGTGAACAACTATAAAATGCTAAATGCTAAATAAACTGCCTTGTTTTATCCTTTTTGCAAGCTACATTCCTTTATGCTGAACCTATTTGCATCTCAGATGTATAATTTTGAATCATTCTAGGATCTGAAACTCTCAATAGTTCCATGGCAACTGTTGTTAGTTATGTAACAATTCTAGTTTATTTTGACATATCTTGTATTTGTTGTGTTAATACTGACAAAAAAAAAGTAGGAGGTGTAGTAAGCTTATCTTGGTAACTTTAGGGATAGTGGCAATTTCCTCTTCAGTGTTTTTGCATTTACTTGATGTCAACATAAAACTTCATGTCCTGATTTACTTTCTATTACCTGTAGCCAGGTGCTTTGTGCTTCTTTGCAAGTATTACTGGTTTTGAATAGTTAATAGCCCAAGCAGTTAAAAATTAGTATAATGAAGTTTTGATTTGTTTTATAGAGATCTGTGTGTGTTGCCAGCCATAGCTGTTGCTCCTCTGTGTCTGTATGGAGCAAATCCTCCTTACACATGTACCCATGGAATGAAACTCTTGTGGTTCAGTCTCAAGGAACAGAGATGGTGCAGCCTGATTCAGGTATGAAACACCCACCACTGGTTACACCTGTGTGCAGGGGCTTTCTCTAATTGGGAGGGTGACCTGCAGAACCTTCAGATTCTCATTTCATAACCAGGCAAGCTGGAAGCTCTGGCTGTCCTGCTTTGGAAGCTGAAAGCAGAAGGAGAGCAGGTACTGGTTTTGACACAGATGATGGCAATGCCTGACATCCTGGAGCTTTTGAGAGTTTTCCATTTCCTCATGAGAGTGAGAGTTAGGGAGTGGTGCTCACAGCTGGCATTATATGGTAAGAGGATCTCTTACTCCAGCTAGGAGTGAAGAGATGCTCATAGTGGGAGGGAAAATGCTAAAGGGAAGTCTAATACATTTGCAAGATTCATTTGCATAATTTCCTTACTTATTGAAACAAATTATGTATGTAGCTGTAGCACAAATATGTAATTATATATGAAATATGTCGGTCATATTACTATTTGATGAGGCATCTAGGGTGTTTCCAAGGAGTATGCCACTAGTTATCCTACATTTATAAGCAATTTGTGCTTCAAATGCAGGTGTTTTATTTCACAATAGCCATTTGATTAATTGTTTTTGCTTTCATTATCTGTAGCTATTTACATTGTTAGTACTTTAAGTGTAGTTGGTGTTTTTATGTTGGCAGTTCCTCAGCCTTACTCCAGGGGCTTTTATTTTTCATAGAGTGCCCTGGCATTGTCTGAGGATAAATTGAAAGTATGCT
The DNA here is from genome assembly GCA_013397815.1 of Aleadryas rufinucha. Taxonomy (NCBI): domain Eukaryota; kingdom Metazoa; phylum Chordata; class Aves; order Passeriformes; genus Aleadryas; species Aleadryas rufinucha. The sequence continues at coordinate 6,704 of VZTH01005151.1, forward strand.
CCTTTCCCTCCCCAGTAAGATTCTCTGTATCCTCTGGGGCCTACAATTTGAGCAAACATTAACAATATAGCTAAGTTTGTCTTATTTTTTATTCCAAATTGCATTGTTATGCTTTCTGTCAGATGCAGTATAAAACATAAAAGAATATTTTGCCTTAAAGCAACACCAGGCAGCACAGCAGAAGGCATTTGATTTAGTCAATAGACAAGAAAAATGATGGAGCACGTACAGGAATAACAACTCAGGTGTGCTTAGTCATAGGACACGACGTGATTACTGTAACAGGTCTTTAGATTTTTATCTGGCTGACTGCACCATAAATTAATAGCTTTAATGGTAGACAGATTAATTATGAATTGTGTAGATCTGTAATGTGGGCAGTCAGATAACTTAAAATGTTTGCATGCTTAATGTAGGTTGGGGAAGTAATAAGAAAGCAATTTTTCCAATCTTCTCACTCTGTTAAAACAAGTTTGTTTAGAGATTTATCCTTTGTTAATGTGAATTTGTACCTAAGTTTCTTGTTCCCATTTTAGGAATTCATAAAAAACTTCAACCAAGGTAAGTGATTCTTCTGTGCTATCCTTTCTTCCCACACTCCTTCCACAGGTGTCAGTCACACAGATGTGATTATTGTTGTCTTCTGTGACATGGATTTAGATCTGCTGATAGACACGAAGACTAAGGGATGGTGTGACAAAATTGCAACAGGCAGAGATACCCACAGATACAGGTGACTTTCATGCTAAGATATAGTTACTGGTGTTTTAAAATCAAAGATGGAGAGAAGATGGTTTGGGGTGAAACTAGGATTTTGGGTTGAAGTCATCCTTCTAGTTTAAGTAATTTGGTCTTTTAAGATCCCTTCAAAGAGTATATGATACTTCTTCCCTTCAGACTAGAGGGAAAATGAAAATCATGTCCTTTCCACACTGCCTCTTCTGTTCCTGTTTTCCCCTCCCACTTCCATCTAACAAACCATCTGGACTTCTGTGTTGGGACAGCCAAAATAACTGTGGGTGTTTTCAGCTCTTGATAAACAAGAAATGACATTCTTGATTATCACTGGATTTCAGATCCACCAGTGATGAGATGCTGTTTGTGTAGTTCTAAGATGTATTTGAAAGCTTTTCTCGAGTGATTGTTTCTTTCCTTGGAAAGTTGAGCTGAGAGCACAAGGAGTGTAATGGGTTTCTTTGTCTTACAGGCTTGTAAGTGGTAATTCTATTGAAGAGAGGCTGTTGAAAAAGAGCATTAAACATCTGATTCAAGAGCTGGCTGCTCAGGGAGGTGATTGTTCCACAGACTTTTTATCTCAGGTACTGTAACATTAGGAATGTGAGCAGTTGTTATTTAATGATACAATAAAAACAAGTGTTTTACTAGATCTGAGTCAGAATTTTGAACAGGCAGTGGTGTATTTATTTCTAGGCTTGTTTGGGAACCAGTGATATATGTTCACAGTTAAATTCAGTAGAAATCCTGAATTGTCAGCTCATATAGAAAATCAGAAGGTAACAACACCTAGTAATAAAACTTTGCTTGTTCCAATGATAACGTTACCCTTTTATTGGCATCGTTTTAATCAATCAAAAGCAACATCTTCTGCAGCAAAAGGTGTCAAATACATCTGTAATCTGATTCTTCTAAACTTGATTTTAGGATGACTAAAATTTTTTTGACATCATGTCTTATCTTATTGAATACTTCAAAACATGTTTCCATAAGGTTCTTTGCTCTGAATATGAAAAAGAAGATTCTGTAACATTTACAGAAGAGAGACTGAGCTAAGAAGTTATGTAGATTGAGAGTTGTATGACTCAGGAAACACCATGGTACCTACTCAGTTAGAACAGCTGGCCAGCTTGGTGGGCCAGGTATGGGGATTTCTCTTGTTTTATGTAAACCTTTAAAAAAATTTGGTATTTACATTCCTGTACAACAATCAAGTGGCTTCTGTAAAGTACCTTGTTTTCAATCCATTTACATCAAACAGTTCTGTGCAAATTTAAATGCTGAAACACTCATGGCAGGTAATTTGAGCTTGTTGATAGATCTGTTTTCGTTCTGAAACATTGAAGTTACCAAATGGTCTCTTGAGGGTTGTGAAATGCAGTGAACTAAATTGTATCTCTTGATGTAAAACTGTTTTACAGTCCTGTGCTTTGCCAGGTATTTGCATTTTTTTCTTAAAGGTCTTGGATCCTGTCACTGATGTGTTAACTCTTGTAACGATGTTTATCACTCTCCAAAGCAAAATCGTTACATAAAAACCATTGCAGCTCCAGAGGGAAAGGTGAGTTTAACTTGAAACATGCTTCGGATTGTGAGGACTTGGGGGCTTCTGGGGTCTTTGTTGTTGTCGGGCTTTTTTGTTTTTTTGGGGTTTTTTGGTTTTTTTTTCTGTTGTTTTGTTTGTTTGTTTTTGTTAATTCCTCATTGCTGTTACAGTACTACACGAGTGTTTCTAAGCAGAAGCATAACTATATTTTAGAATTTTGAATAGCTTGGTATACAAGCAAATGTTATTAAATACCTTTTCCTGACAGTATGACTAATATAGGTTATATTTATTACATTTCCATACACTTAGGAATATAAATTTCCCCGCTGTTTTGACAATATGACCTTGGATGTATCATTTTGCACTACCAGTATGTTAAAAATAAGGGAGAGGAGCTGTTTATTTTAACTTTTAAGTGGCAGGATAGGAATTGTCTTCAGTCAAGACTATTGATAACTATGAATTTTGAGACAGGGCACTTTTGATTAGGTATTTTTGTTACCTAAGCTTTCACTTTGTATTTATCCCACAACATAGGTGGGCATCCTCTTCATGTTAGACAAGCCTATACTAAAGACCAGAGTTCTGAGCATACTCAAATCTGTATGAATCACTTTGAGTGGATGACAGTGACTACTAGAAAAAGAAGTTCCTCAAATAGGTTGCTGTAGATTTAACTCTACTGTCAATATTTTTTCCCAGATTTAACAGTAAATCACTTTGGTGGCCTGATTGGTGAATTTTTTTTCTCTTAAGCATGAATGTATTTCATGGAGGCCTTTTTCTTGTCAAAGGCTCTTTGATGACCTTTAGCCTTAAGGTAAAGTAGTGTGTTTACTGTCCAAGAATCAAATCTGTGCTCATGCTGATGTAAAGAAAAGCTTGAAGTGCTTCAGTATTGCTCCATCTGATGTACCAGAAGTTCTTCCTCATGTCCGGGTGGAACCTCCCGAGCATCAGTGTGTGCCCGTTGTCACTTGTCCTGTTCCCCGGCACCACCGAGCAGAGCCCGGTCCGTGCTCTGAGCCTCCCTGCAGGCAGACAGGGATGGGGTCCCCTCTCAGCCGCCTCTTCTCGAGGCAGAACAGCCCCAGCTCCCTCAAGCTTTCTCCGTAAGAGAGATGCTCCAGCCCCTTCATCACCTTTGTTTCCCTGGGCTGGCCCCGCTCCAGGCGCTCCCAGTCTCTCCTGTCCTGAGGAGTACAAGCCCCGCGAGCTTCAACTGTGGATTTCTACACCGTGTCTTGCAGAGAAGCGCCAGCCCTGCTCCCTGCGCGGACAGAAACAACCCTTCGCTCGGTCCTTACCCTCCCCTGCCTCACTACAATAAATATAATTTTTCTGTCCTGTGGCCGAGCCCGTTCCTATCGCGACAGGACCCGCGGGCAGCCTCCCCGGTGCGCGCAGGCGCGGCTCAGGCGCTGGCGCAGGCGCAGCTCGGGCCGTGGGTGTTGGCGCAGGCGCGGCGGGACGCGGTTTGTCTCCTGCCGGCGCTGGTAGCGGCGCCCCCGCCCGCGCTTCCTGCCCGCAGCGAATGGAACCCGCGGCGCCTGCGGTAAGTGCGGCCCGCGGGGCCCGCCCGNNCCCCCGGGCCGAGTGGGCCCACCGCGCTGCTCGCACACAAAAGGCGATCCCTGCTTCGGGACCTCCCTTATCGGCCTGTAATTAATTAAGTGTTTTCACTGGGGCCATAAGTGCTAGTGAGGTGCGAGTAATTAAAATAATAAGACCTTGTGCTGGTGGTATCGTTTGAATCTTAATTGTTTGGTATCGGCGCTGTGAAATAACCACAATACCTCGAAGAATTGCAGTATTGTTAAATCTTTTGGAAAAGGGGCCTGTAAGGAGTGCAGTTTTTTCCCCTTCCCGCTCTGCTCAGGGAGCTCGCTTAGGTTTGAGCTCCGGGGAGGGGGAGAGGCGAGACCCGCCGGGATGAGCCCCGGTGCGGGAGAGGGAGAGCCGCCGGGATGAGCCCCGGTGCGGGAGAGG
>VZTH01005151.1:10987-55543 GCA_013397815.1 Aleadryas rufinucha
GGGGTTGAGCGCCGGGGCGGGAGAGGGAGAGCCGCCGGGATGAGCCCCGGTGCGGGAGAGGGAGACCCGGCGGGATGAGCCCCGGTGCGGGAGAGGCGGAACCCGCCCGGAGGAGCCGCTGTGCCGGCTGCGCTCCCCGGTACCCCCGGCACGGGAGGTCCTGGACTTTCGGCCCCCTGTCGCTGCTGGCACGTGTGTGACAGCGCTGCTTTGCTCCACCTTCCCGGACAGCCGCCTCTTTCCCGGGGCAAGGAACGGAAAATCTCCATCCCCAGGGCTCTGGCAGATTGCTGCAGATAGCGCAGGACAGGGGAGCGGAGGGTTCTGATGTGTTCCCTGCCTGGGCAGCGGAGCAGCGGGAGAGCCGGCAGCACCCGCTGCATCCCACCGCATCCCGAGCTTCCCAGAAGTGCTGCCGTGCCGGTGTGCTGCTGCCTGTTGCCACTTGCGACCAACTTGGAGCTAGGAACACAAAGGAGTGGCAGCGTGTTTGTGTATGTTTGGCGTGAAATGCTAAAAATGAAAGTGTTGCTTTCAAAATAGGAGGGAGATTTTGAAAGGAACAAAACCCCATCAGGTTTCATTTTCTCTTGCTGCTATTTCTGTGTGAACCCCAGCCCTGAATCTACCTGTCAGTGCATGTCATTGGAATTTTTGCTTGTCTGTGATTGAAATACAAAACCAGAACGTTTTTGGATTTCTGGGTAGCTTGACTCAATAAACAACATTTTAAATGAAATGCAGATTTAGTTAATTTTCATTTCTTTGTGTGTTCTGAAGGAAAGAGAAGGCAAAGTTAAGCATCAAGTACAGTAGTTTTACATACATTTAGATGATTTGGTCTTCAGTAGCTAGAACAATAAAGTTGAATAGTCTGTCCATTTTAATATTTTTAGTTACTGTTGAAACAATGGACTGTATGTTTTAAGCAATTATGTTTACAAGAGCTTTGTATTAAGAGTTAAAAGCACTGAAACATTGGGAATAATGAACACAAAAAAAGAGTTGATGTCTTTGCTACTGGAGACTGTAGTTTCTTGAAGTTGCACAGCAAGGGAAAATGTCCTGTTTGGATTTTTTTATTATTTGAAGTCATTCTACCTAGCTAAGGGGAACATAGCATTTATAAAACTATTCAATAGCATTATTAGCTAGAGAAATTTATGTGGGATTTAAGTGAGCTTTTGTTGTGCTGAGAGTTTTGGATCATTTGAAACATTTTAAGTAACTGCAAAACCAGGGTACCAGAGTTCTTACAATAAGGTAATCTTTCTAGTTGCAACTAAATAGTTTCAGTTGCAGAAGAGTTTTTACCTTCCCTGAATTTCTGTTTTTGTGTATTTCTTTAGAGTACACTGTAAAACCTTAGATCAGTGAGAATGCACCATGGCAATGGTCCTCAGAATGCCCAGCGCCAGCTCCAGAGGTCCAGGTCCTTCACAGGCAGCGAGGGAGAAGAACAACAGGCAAATTTACCCCAGTCCCCCGCAGCCTCCTTTGCGCCTTCTGCGAGTCCCTCTGCGCCGCAGTCCCCCAGTTACCAAATCCAGCAGTTCATCATGAGCCGGAGCCCGGTGGCCGGGCAGAATGTGAACATCACCCTGCAGAACGTGGGCCCGGTGGCCTCGGGCAACCAGCAGATAACGCTCACCCCGCTGCCGCTTCCGAACCCGACGTCTCCGAGCTTTCAGTTCAGCCCCCAGCAGAGGCGCTTCGAGCATGGATCCCCCTCGTACATCCAAGTCACCTCTCCGCTGCCCCAGCAAGTGCAGTCCCAGAGCCCCACCCAGCCTAACCCGGTGCCGGTGCAGACGCTGCCCAGCGTCCGGGCAGGCGCTCCCGGCGCTGGCCTGGGGATGTGCAGCCAGAGCCCCACCAGAGGGTTCGTGGATGCAAGCGTGCTCGTGAGACAGATCAGCCTGAGTCCTTCCAACGGGGGACACTTTGTGTACCAAGAAGGACCGGGAATTGCACAAATTGCTCAAGGAGCTGCTGCTCAAGTGCAGCTTCCGTCGTCCGGGACGCCTGCCACGGTGAGGGAACGCAGGCTTTCGCAGCCTCACTCGCAGTCTGGGGGCACCATCCACCACCTCGGCCCTCAGAGCCCTGTGGCCAGCGGGGCAAATATGCAATCTTTGACCAGCCCGGGCCACATCACGACGACCAGCTTGCCACCCCAAATCAGCAATATTATCCAGGGGCAACTTATGCAACAGCAGCAGCAAGTGCTTCAAGGGCAGCAGCTGAGCAGACCCATTGGATTTGACAGGACTTCTGGTGGATTGATAGCAGGAGTTGGAGGGCCGAGTGCGTTTGGAATGACATCGCCTCCTCCTCCCACAAGTCCCTCACGGGCCACTGTGCCACAGGGGCTGTCGAGTCTTCCTCTCACTCCTACAGCTAACACAGCAGTGAAAAAACAACCCAAAAAGTTGGAGGAGATTCCTCCTGCCAACCAAGAAACTGCTCAAATGAGAAAGCTGTGTTTGGATCATCACCACAAGCAGATGGAAATTCTTAAGGAAACTTTTAAGGAATGTTTGATTGAACTGTTTTTCCTGCAACATCTTCAAGGGAATATGATGGACTTTTTAGCTTTTAAGAAGAAACATTGTGTTCCTCTGCAAGCATACCTGAGGCAAAATGACTTGGATCTGGAGGAAGAAGAAGAGGAAGAACAATCTGAGGTCATCAATGATGAGGTAAGAAACTTTTTTGGAATAAAATTGTAGATGAATTTGTAGCACTGGGATTGTGGAGTATTAAAAAATGTGACAGTACATGAAAAATAATTTTTGCTTGATGAAGTATGGCAGTTTTTCATAAAATAGTTGGCCTGAGAGAATGAAGTTCTGCTGGGTATTGTTTGAGTGTGCTGTTAGATTTATGGATTAAAAAGGAAAGAATAGAGAGGTGAAAGGAGCTTTCACTGTCCTGGTTAGTTGCACACAAATAAAGATGGTGTTAGTGTGGAAATGGTTTTAAGCTGTCAGAATGGTTACAACTAGGAATCATGGTTTGAATTGCACTTAACTAGACTTGGACAAACCAAAAAATAATGAGGAAAAGCATTGCAAGAGGTTAGCCTGACTCATTTGACTTTTAACCATAGATGTTACTGAAGTTCAGTGTTGCTGCAGCCAACAAAAAATGTGAATTAATCTAATTAGTGAGGGAGAACATGCATAAGGGTCCAGAGTCGTGTTGTAGGTTATTTAGGCTGCCCTGGAGCTCTGTGTGTGAGTTGCTGTCTAAAGGATTAACAACCAGCACTTACAGACTGGACATTGACAGGTTCACTTTGTTACTTATGCAAAGGTTTAAATTACTAACTAGCTTGAATTCACTGTTTATTAATGGCAAAGAACTTGAAAGAAGCTTGCCAGAAACAGGTGCTGTGCAGCTTTTCCTGCACATTTGTACCCCTCCGTGGGTGCTGGAGCACTGCTCTGGTGCAGAGCCTGCCCACAAGCCAACATGGCAAGTGGTTGCAGCAGGGTAGATAGAATTTAAGCCCCTGCACCACTTGGCACTCATAAATATCTTCTAAAATTCATGAAAATATCTATAGGTATGTAGTTGCCAGTTTGTAGAAGAACCAGTATTATGTAAAGAACCTCTTGTTGCTTTGAATACCTTTTGGAAATGAGTGCCTTCAGAGAAATTTGATGACTCTTAGGTATGAATCATTAGCAATCATACCTTCAGTTGGAATTTGTGGGAAATTTTAATGGAATAATGGCTGAAGTTTAATTTAGTCATTGCTTTGTTGTCTAAACTTCTTAATTAGGAAAAGTATATTTCTGCTTGTGACAGTTATTGACAATTTTGAAGGAATCATTCCTTTATATAGTAACATAAAAGCTAGCCTGTTACTGTAATTTATTGACAATGGATATTCAGTATTTTTGTTTCACCTGGTTTGTGTTTTGTCAAACTGTTTAGGTGTTCTTGTTGGGTTGCGTGTTTGTCAGCTGAAATAACCAGGTATTTTTAACTACCATCTGCACACTTTGAGGGATCTTTAGTGGGTGTAAATTGTACAGGTTCATTGAAGTCAGTGGCGCTGCTACACTTTAAATGAGTTGAGGCCCTACCCCTCGGTGTTTCGGGTTGAGAATTTGCTGTACTTCGCTGCCTTCTCGTGGTGGATCCTCTTTTGTTTGTGGAAGCCGCTTGTCCCTGTAACTGCTGGAGAATTTTGCAACAGCAAAAGTCTTAATGTGTTTTCAAGTGATGAATCCTTCTGAAAGATTAAGACATCTTTTGAGTATGTTCTTTCTTTGTATTTTTTTGTCGTCTTCTGTTTTATTTCCCCCTCCCCCCCTTTATCACTTTCTGCTAAAGCAACGCGCTTCATCCCTTGCCTGGAAGGTTGATCTCTTTGGGAATTCAGGGGGAGAGTGAATGGTGGCTGTGCTCATTGCTTAAATAAATGTTGAAGCTCTCTTACGTTCAAACTGTCTGTCATGCTAATTTGTTGTCCGTTAGCAGCAGCAATCATTAAATTTAAAACACACTTTTATGTTAACTGGATTTAAGAAAACATTTCCAGTGACAAGAGGTCACAATAAACAGTCAAGGCTGTGCTCTGTTCTGCTATAAAAAGTAAGACAGAACTCTAAAAATGGGCTGTGCTTGAAACAAGCTGCACTGATGGTGGTTAGTTATTATCCCCTCTTCAGTGAGGTGCCATCAGTACCAAAGGAGTGTGTTGAACAGTTAAAAAAAAGAAAAAAACTTTTAAAAAGAAAATGATTCTCCCTTCTTTTTTTTTTCCCAAAATATTTCTCTCAGGTAAAGGTTGTGACAGGAAAGGATGGGCAGACTGGTACTCCTGTCGCTATAGCAACCCAGCTTCCTCCAAATGTTTCTGCTGCTTTTTCATCCCAGCAGCAACCATTTCAGGTACTTTTCAATGGTTCTAAAATGTAGTTTCATCCCAGATTTTTTTTCTTCATTCAGATTTGATATTTCTTAGATGAATTAGAATTTTCCCAAGAGCCCATCCCTTATCATCTAAACGAAACCAAAAAACCTTTGCAGTCTTCAAATGCATCAGTATAACTGAAGCCTTGAGGAAGTTAAAGCTTTGTCTCCAGGTTGCTGGCTTATTGCATTAACTTTCAGCTTGAATGTTTTCACTTTGGTTTGTTTGTCTTTTGTATCCCTAATGCATTTGGTTCATTTGTGCATTCTGCGTAGTGATAATATGGATTCTTTGTCTGTGGCATTGTAATTGTGGATTTCTTCTAAAATTCTTTTCTTTTTTTTCCCCCCTTATGTATTGAAGGTTTTGAGTGTGGCTACAGAAGGTTTTGGATTTGCCTTCCCTGAAATGTGTTAAACAACAATACTAATCCTCTGACACAATTTGTTTTAAATAATTAACTGCTTTCCATTAGCTCTGCCATAAATGTTGGGAAGAAGAAACAGAAGTGCTTATTTTTATTATAAAAGTCCTTTTTAACAATTTTTTTCTTTTTTTCATGAGGAATGCTGAAGAAAGCCAAGAAATACATGTGATAATCAGTTAAAATTTTTGTGTATCAGTTATAATGCAACTTTACAGTTCAGCGTGGTTTTATGCAGCTGCCTTCAACTCTGACATCACCACATACATACCCTGAGAAGTAATATACCCTAATTCCATCTGCAGCTGAAATATTTACCTTTTAGCTCAGTGATATGCTTAGCAGGTGTTAGAGGGTGAATTACTGTGCTGTACCACAGCAGCTGTACTTCATCTAGGCTTTGTGCTGCCTTCATCTAGGCTTTGGAAATGGGAAGTTAAATGAAATACAAGCTGGGTTGTGCTCCTGCGTGTAACAAATGGGATGTTCCCTGTGATATTGTACAAAGGAGTTGTGTAGCGAAGGGGATTGCACTGAGGGCTCTTCCTTCTGGCCAGTACTGACACGTCTTGGCAGTCTCCTTAGGTAGTCAGGCTTCATTTAAGCTGTTTTAAATACCTAATATTATATCAGGTTGTTTATTGTAGTGATTAGGGTTATCATGGAGCTGTAGCTGCAGCAGTGATGATACTTTTGAAGGTATTTTACCATTTCATACCAGTTTCAGAGAAGCTGGTTCATGCTAAAAATGTACAAAACTCTCTGTGTGACACTAACCTTTTAGCACAAACTGCTAACAGAAAGTGGCATTTCTTTCCACCAGTCTTGCTCTTTGCAACTGTTTATGGAGAAATAATGTGTCCCAATCAGCATCACCATTCAAATCCCAGTGCATAAGTGTAGCACTCAGAGTGATTATTGTGTGCGTGCTGCATAATCATGACCTCGGGAGAGCTGCGTTATTTTAATTAAAGTTGGGACAGTTTTAGTCTAATATTAGTGGTATGTGACTGCAATTTATAAAGACATAACATGTCTGCTCTCTGAAGAGTCTGGCCTAAATTACACGGTGATAATGCAGACAGCTGGGAGGCATATTCTTAAGAAAATGTCAGTCAAAAATCCTAAAGTAGAGATACAGCCTGAAACTGTGAGTATGCAGTCATCCAGAGGGAGAGTGCAGGTGAAATAAATGGCATTTAATGTGGGGTTGGAAGAATGTGCTTTCTTAAACTGATGTCTCAGAAGCATCTGATGCAAATGGGACATAAACTGAATTTGTTAGTCAATTCAGTAGCATTTTAAAAATCAGTTCTTGTGGTTTATTTTGAAAATTCTGTAAATGCCCAGGTCTATGATGCTCTGCCAGACACTGGCTGTTGGACCTGAAATATGCTGCATGTCTGCCTCGTGAGAAGACAAATATTTGAAAACTTAATCCCTATTGAGTGTGAAATGGCAGTGAACCTTGAATATGAGTCAGAGATTCTTAAAACCAAAATTTACATCTTAAAGCTGTATCTGTATTGCTGAAGTGGCCACAAATGCCCTCAGAACAGCAAAGAGATTAAGTGTTATTAATTCATAGCTATTGATTGAGTCTGAGGGGCATGAGATATATTCAGCTCAAAAAGGAGCATTTGAATCCCAGTCACTGTAGGTGATGTTGGCTGTGATTATTAATACCGTGCAATGAAGCACTGAAGATGCAGGATGTCACTGCTGTGATTTATTTCAATATAGACTGGTGTTTACCTCCATGGGTTTAATTTACATTGGTAAAATTTCGGTTAAAATCAGAGAAGAAAATACCTGTGAATAAAGGAAAAGATTCTCATGGGAAATTATTGTCTTTGTATGTTGTCATAAAAAGATTTCACATTTGCAAACCCTTACCGTACCTCAACATGTTTAAGGCTCTCACCATCAGAAAATTACACTTTGAGAACCAGAGTGCTAAGTTAATCATTTCCTAGGATGCAGAGACTGCCATACATAAAGTCTGTGTTTGTATTTTCTGATGGAATCTCTTAAGACATTTTTTGGGATAGTCCTTATTTTTCTCATATTAAGTTGCATAGTAGAATATTTGGTACAACATGGCCAAATATTGAGGAGAATTTAAAAATGACGTGGAAACTCACTGAAAGGAATTGGACTTGCACAGGCACTGATGGACATTAATAAGTACTTGCCAGTATACTGAGGCCCAAACAGCTTGAAAATTGTCACATACACAAATTTGTTTGCTTCAGTAATCCTGTACATGAGCCTGTCACCTTTGTTTGATGCTGAAAGGATTCTCTGGGATATGTTCTTGCCATCATTGCCAATATTAAATGTAGTGATTTAAAAATAAAGTTTGAATGCGCTTTGTAATCTTACTGAAGCTAAATTCCAACTTGCTGAATCAGAGCCCAGTGACTCCTTTTGCATCTTGATATCAATAGTGCTCTTCCAGCCTTGTTAATTCATAGTTTGTGTGCTGTTTATCCTCAGACAAAATGGATAGTAATTTCTGGTGAGCTCTGATGTCACCTTAGCCTTATGGCAATATTGTTTCTCCTCACTGAGTTTGTTCATGAAACTCATTTTGCCAGCTGTGCAAACAGGTACAAGTCCAGCATCTGGAAACCTGGAACTGGAACTTGTGTAACTTGGCTGAGGTTATTTATTCCGTCTTCCCAGCTTTTTCCTGACATATTTTAACAGTAACTCTCACAAAGCTCTATCCTGGGAGTGAGAGTGCTGGAGACTCAAATAGGCTTAAACTGTTTTCAGGATGAGGATGAATTTGTGTGTTACTGATATTTCACACAGATGTACTGCACTAATGAAAATTTCCATTAATTAAAAAAAAAGTAACAAAAAATACTGGGCAAGTTTATTTTTTACATATCCCATTTTCCTGAGTTTGGTATCACTTAACAAAATGTAGGTGTGCATTATATATAACCAACTTCATCACTGTAAAATTTAAACTCAATGAAGAGTGTCTGTGCATTGTGGACAACCAAAACTTCATAGCAGATATTGAGTGAGTCTTGTTTCCTTTGTTGTACAGCTGTTCTGAAGGACTCGTTCTGTGCTGGCCTCCTTAGATCCCTTTGTAAATTCTCTCCTGGTGTTGGACCAGCTGCAGATTGAACTTCTGTGATTTGTTTTCTTTTCCCTGTAGCAAACGCATACAGGGACTCCGGGGACGGGGACTGTGAGCACCATAGAGATTGAAGCTTTTAAGAGACAGCAGCAGGCCCTTGCACCAGCAGGTACGTTCCACAGGCACAACTCCAGTTCTCTTTTCTTTCCAAACAGTGATTGGAGCCCACTGTTCTGTAACTCTTGAAATACATTTTTGCCTCACCTTGGGAATCGCCAGATCCTTAGGGCTATCTACTGTGACTGGTGCTGTGGGAAGAGTGCACTCCACTCCCAGTAGATAGGCCTGGATTTGGCAGGCATGGAGACATTGTTAGGTTGATTGTTCTGGCTGAGAAGATTGGAGATGGCCAACTTGAAGTCAGAGGGACTCTGGCCCTGGAGCATGTTCTTCATAAATGCTACACATGTACAGTAGTCGTAGCTTTCGGAGCCGATGTTGGAATCATGTGTAGTAGTTTGCTTTGTAAAATTGAACCCATTCCATTATACCATGCCATAAATGGAATTTGAATATCACAGATTCGTCTAAGAGACCACGAATTGAAGTGGGCCGTCATGGGATGGTTTTTCAGCACCCGGGTGTGGCTTCAGGAGTTCCTCTTCAACAGCTAATGCCAACAGCACAAGGTACTGTGTCACCACATGCCAGTTGCACATTAATTTAACAAGGAGATGTTGGTGATGGGACTAGAAACTTGGGCTTCCGGCCTGCCAAGATCCTAGTCCCACCACACACTTCTCCATGTAAATTAATACTTGGTATGCAATGCCTGGTTTGTTTAAGGAGCTGAGTGACGGGCTCCAAAGGTGCATGTGGGCATGGAAATACGTCACAGGTGCTGATGCAAAATGGCCAATCTGAGAATTCTGGAACTGAGCCAATGATTTGTGAAAAGGAAACCACCTAATTGGAAAATCATGACAAATTTTAATTCATTAGTCGTGCCAAGCTTTAGAATACGTGTTAGAGTGAATGTGCTAAGAACTAAGTAGTATTTAGACTTGATGCTGGTTTTTTAGGTTAAATTCCATTAGCTCACCAGTCCTTTTTTTTTTGAGTATACAAAATTTAGAAGACCTATAATGACATGCTCTTCTATAGTTGCTGTGCTCCAAATTTTAGTTACAGTCCTGTGCATGAAGTACTTTGTTGTTTATCGTAATGGTGATTTATTTTGTGATTGTGACGTGCTATTTTCAAGTGATGGTGTCTTGTGGCAAAGTAAGTAACAAAACCGCTCTATTCGCAGTTGGTTTCCTCCTTAAATCGACAGAGAGCATCGGGCATTTTAATCTCATGTGTGCCGTGTCTCCTCTTGCCCTGCAGGTGGAATGCCTCCCACTCCCCAGACGGTGCAGCTGACGGGGCAGAAGCAGAGCCAGCAGCAGTACGACCCCTCCAAGGGCCCTCCGGTGCAGAACGCGGCGAGCCTGCACACGCCGCCGCCGCAGCTGCCGGCGCGGCTGCAGCCCGCCAGCGTCCCCATGGCGTCGCTCCCGGGCGCCCTGCAGCTCCCGCAGCAGCAGCAGCCGCAGCTCGTGGAACCTCCGGCCCAGCCGCAGATCCAGGTGAAGATCCAGCCCCAAAGCGTGCCCCTGGCGGCCGCTCCGCTTCCAGCGCCGCTCCAGCAGCAGGCGCCACCAGCGATCCACGTGCAAGGACAGGCGCCCAACCAGGTGTCGCAGCCTCAGGCTACGATACAGCAGCAGGTATGGGAGTGTTAGTGGCGTGGAAATGTGTGTGTTTCCATGGCCAGTGAAATCTAAGAATGCTCTTTTCATTTTTTAATTGCACTGGACACTTAAATCCCTTTCCCTGTGAAAATGCAGGTGTACATTTGTTATTAAATTAAAGTCTCCATTATGTTCTGGTGTAGTGTGGACTAAGTACTGAATCCTCAACTCATCAGTAACCAGTGTGTTTCTTGGGCAGACTGTGACTCTGACACGACCATCTGCAGATCCTGCTCAGAGTTCTCAGCGTCTTGCAGCAAATCCACTGCCACCTACCTCATCCATCGCCCCAGCAGCGATCCCAGGCACAACACCGCCTTCTCCATACCCAGTGCAAACAAACAGGACCTCTCCAGCAACCAACAAGTCCCTGTCTCCTATTGCATCCAAGCCTCCTGGCTTAGCAGTAGCAGCAGCAGCAGCACCTAAAACACAAAGTCCAGCTCAGAATGCAGCAGTGTTGCCCCAGGAGAACTCTCAAGACAAGCTGGCTGAGCAAGTAAAGCTGGTAAGATATTTTCTGTGTCATGCTTTTACACCTTTTCTTTTCCTGTCAATTAATTTAATGAAGTGGGAGCAATTACTATTTTTCTGTGATTCTGCAACTTCAGGTGCATTCTGCAGCTTCATTGTAATTCTCTGTACTTCTTTTCAAGGAAAATCAAATCCATCAGCGGATAGCAGAACTGAGAAAGGAAGGTTTGTGGTCCCCCAGGCGACTGCCTAAACTCCAAGAGGCTCCCAGACCAAAATCCCACTGGGATTATTTGCTGGAAGAAATGCAATGGATGGCAACTGATTTTGCCCAGGAGAGAAAGTGGAAGATGGCAACTGCTAAGAAGGTACTTGAAAAACATTTTTTAGCTCAGAACAATCAATGTTGATGTCACTCAGTTTGGTAGCAAAGCTATTGAGATATCTTTTGCTACGGATAGAAGTGATGGAAAGATGAGGCACTAACTTTAACCTTTAAGAAGTCATGTTGTCAGTTTTGGATATGGCATCTGAGACAGGCTGGATAACTGTACAGATTGTGGATGCAAACAACAGTTTGTGGATTTTATTCCTCTGGAAGTCAAATAGCTTGTTTGGGGACCCACTCAATATGTTGACTGGGTTATATTTAAATAAAAGATAAGAGTTATCATGCCTGTCTCACAAATGAGTTATTTCCTCTCAATGAAGAGTAAATATAGAATTCTGTAAATAACTTCCATTGGGTGTGGTTGTCTGTCTAGTTCTTTTTTCTTAATCTCAGAGAAAAATAAGAGTAAAGACAGCAGTGAGAACATGGTAGAGGACTGTTTCCATAGGAAAAGAGAGCAGCACAACAGGAATACAGTAGTGGAATGAAAATTCATATGGTGTGAGATGAAATATATAAAATCTGTTAATTTACAGTGAGCAAGGGTTTTCTATGGATACCAGCAATGTTGCATCTTTTTTTGATACATTTATGACCAGTTTAGGGTAATGAAGAGAGCAACTGAAGGTCATTAGTTTAAATTGCCATATTGTGTTCTACTGTATATTCTGAAATTATGGAAACTCAGCAGCAAAGTATTTAAATAATGTATTGTTGTGTACAATAAACATCTGCATTTTGAATATAATTTAAATCTGGATTTCCATTTGTGGCCAATGGTAGGTTTTTAAGAATAGGAGAAACAGGAAGGGCAAATGTGAAATGATCCTTCCCCTGGCACTATGCTTCAAACTTCTGGAAGTCAATGTTTTAGGGACCTCCTGAGCTAAAGGTTGCAATCAAGTCAGTCTTAACAGCCATTGACTGATCTTTCACTCATGTATGTACACTCTTTTTGAACTCATTTTAGCTTTGGTCTCTGACATTTTGTGGTGTGATTTCTGTGACTTCATATGTGCTGTCTGAAAAAAAAGTTTTCTTTTGTGTGTTTGCTGCTAATTTCAGTGGAATTTTTTCTAATTTTTGTATTCAGAGAGTGAATTAAGAGTTTCCTACTTGATTGCTTAGTTATAGTTGTATTTTTTTTTTCTTTGAGTTTCATGTCTGTTGCTTTACTGGCATGGTAAGAATTAGAAATATTGGAGGTAAGTGCTAGGTGTGTAAAGCTATGGTCAACATCTGGCTGCTGATAACCACTATAATGTTAAGAAATGCAATGATATGTATTTTGAGGTAACCTAATCCAGCATTTCATGGTATTTTAGATGGTAAGAACTGTGGCTCGTTATCATGAAGAAAAGAAACTTAATGAAGAGCGAGCTAAAAGGGAAGAACAGAACAAACTGAGGAGGATTGCAGCATCCATTGCTAGAGAAATAGAGTATTTCTGGTCTAACATTGAACAGGTAAAGTACCCACTCACTAAGACTTGTGCAGTTTGTGCTGGTTTTTTCATCTTCAGTAGGTTATTTGGAAAATAAAAGTGCTTTATTAGACTTGCTTTGCATTTCAGGTTGTTGAAATTAAACTGCAAATTGAATTTCAAGAGAAAAGGAAAAAAGCTTTGAATTTA
Organism: Aleadryas rufinucha; assembly: GCA_013397815.1. NCBI lineage: Eukaryota > Metazoa > Chordata > Aves > Passeriformes > Aleadryas > Aleadryas rufinucha. Next base: position 23,736 of record VZTH01005151.1, read on the forward strand.
AAGAGATTTTCAAGGAAAGGTAATTGTATTCCATTTCATAAGAAATACAGTCTGAATTCTGATGTTGTTATTTCATATAATTTCACTCAGTGCAGGTTAATCTCGTTGACAATAAGATTGTGAGTTGCTAATAATAGGTTGTGAATACATCTGAATGATGAGTTATGGGGTTTTTATGTTTTTGTGCTAGATTTTGTTAATAATTCTAGTGTTTTGCTTTGAATACATTTAAAAGTTCATGCAAGAAATGTAAAATTGCTAAGTGATGAATGCATACATCAAGTGTAATAATTTTCCAGGTAAGGATACAAAAGAAGACCTTTATTTGGAAAAGGAAAGTGAAATGGTAAGTCTTTCTGGTTTTTGAAAGACCCATCAAATTAGTTTAAAAGTGACTACGTATGTGAAAAAGTTTTGGTAAAGGTGAATTTTTTTTTAATACATGGTGATGATAAGTAGATTTCACTGTAGTTACTGACAACTGAATATTCAGTCACAAGCACAAGTATAATTTTTTTTTTTTCTGGTTAGGAAGGGAAGTGGATTATGGTTGATACATGGCTTTAGTGGCTGTGAATCATTCCTTCTGAGTTTGAAGACCAAAAAGGTGTACAAATTAATTGCCAGACATGGGCAGGAGTTTCATCTGCAGTAGCCAGGGGTAGACTTTGTGGGGCATGAAATGTGTTTTCAGGTGTTCAGCAGAGATTTATCTGCTGAGAGATGAAGGTGTGTGTTACAGAATGGATCAAACTGAATGAAACTTGGATATCTTTTTCCCTGGATGAAATGTGTGCTAGGGATCCTTGGCTGTGTTTGTGCAATTGGAAAAAAATGGACAAGGGATAGTTCTGAGGCCCTGAGCCATCTGTCGTGGCACAGCTGGTGCCCATGTGCTGAAATACTCCCCCTCCACCAAGCAGAATGCCTGCATCTGAATTTCCTGCTAGGAACAAGCCTTAGCATGTGTTATCAGCCAAACTGTGGCCCAGCACTGGCTGTGAGAGTTAATTGGCACAGGCTAAACAGTTCTACAGAGTGCACTGGACAGCTGAGGCAATTGTAGGCCTGTGCCATATCCCTGTTTTATTGACTAGTGAAAAAATGTAGTCCTTGAGCCAGCCTAGGTGAAGGTTTTGTACCACAGCTGCACCTGAATGATTTGACCCACAAGCATTGGAAGTGGCTGACTGCACACTCCCATCAATTCAGAAGCAGAGTTTCTGTTTTTGCATGACCAGGGAAGTGCTAATAGGTGTTAACTGTCTAGCAGCAAATGTTTTTGGGACTGCAAGGCATGGTTTTGTTGTCTTTAAAAAACAACCAAAGCCCCCTGCTTATCTTTGTTTTCTATGATTTTGAATATTATAATTATTTAATGCTAGGGGGGTTCATCATCTGGAAGGAAAAGAAAGGCAAGCACGTCTTTGACTGATGAGGAAGGTAAGTCACTTCTCAAAATTTTGCATCCATAGCATGGTACGTAAGTTGGACATTAAACCCACAGGTTTTCAGTCTGTTACTTTATGGGGGAGTGCTTTTCATGAACCAAATACCAACCTTCGTCTGTTTCTTAGAGAGATTAGATAGTCAATTAAATAGTAAATTATCCCTAAAAGAGCTTCAGTGAAAATTTGAAAACAACTTTTTCCTTGAAATTATACGGCCATCATTATTGGTGGACTTTAATTCTTTCTGTCCTCATTCCTTCGTTTATCAAACCTTACTAATGAAGTTCTTTTGAGGATTTTAGACTGAAATACCCATCTGCTTTGGGTCCTTTCTTGTGATAACAACTCTGTCATGTTTCTGACAAAGGAACTCCCCTGTTTAAAGCTACAGAACAACCTGTGGTGAACATTTTCAATCAACACTTAACTGCCTTCTGTCCTGAGGCAGAAGTGCTTCTCTCCTTAAGTAGTACATATAGTTGCTTTCAGATTATTGTATTTTCCATATGTGTTTAATTCTTTTTAAGTCTTGCAGACTTAGAATATTCTGTGCTAGTTCACTTCAGGGGTATATAATTACAAGCCTCCTGAATTGTTATATAATTTGAATTCCAAGATTTGCATTTGTTTTTCTTGCAGTTGAAGATGAAGAAGAAACAATTGAAGAACAAGAAGCTAAAGAAGGAAACATAAACCATCAAACTGAATTGTCTAATCTAGTCAAAGAAGGTAGGCATGTGGCTTGATTCTTCTCTGGGCTGGGTTCTGAAACAACAGCTGGAAACACACAGCAGTTGTATTTGTAAAGAGGATTGGAGGTGGGAAATTGAGTGTATTCAGATGTTCAGTCCTGTGTAGTCTGTATTTAGTTTTTTCTGTTTGGAAAGCTGCAGCAGTTTATGGGATGATGATGGACATCTGGACTTTTTAAAGCAGTCCTAGTTATCACACAAGGTGGCTTGAGACAAAGTAGTTCTCTAGTGAAGCAGTGCATTAAAACCTTACACCAAGACTCTCAACCCGAGTTCTAGGAGTGCATGACACTTAAAACCAGGGTTGTATCAGATTGAGCAGGGACATTTGATCATCAGCTGTCTTGAGTATCTCAGAAGGGTTTTGTGACTGACTTGGTAGGTCCAAAAGGGCCCTTAAGTGGTGATCTTGAAGGGGGGGTATAAATATTTAAAGATAAGGGGCTTTTAGGGACAGTGCTCTGGCTAGCAGCTCTCTCTCATTAGCAATGTAATTGCTGTGCTGAGCTTGATGTGTGCAAAGTACCCCATAGAGATGTGTCACTTAGCCTGGTAAAAGCAGATTTTTAGAGGCAGGCTGCCCATTAGGCTGAGCCTGCCTGGCAATTAACATGTGGTTTCCAAATCTGTTTGTTTGGTCTGTTTGGCAGCTTAGTGGCTGCAGTGAACTGGCCAGTTGGAGGGATTATAACCCTTGGCCAGTCAGCCAAGTTCCTAATGAGAATGTTTGCTGATTGATTGGCTGCTGCCAACATGTACATTCCTACTTTAACAGCTCAGACAAGGGATCCTGGAGTTGTTGGTTAGAGGGGCTGAGATACAACTCAGTTTTGAAACTTTTGAAGTCTTGCATTGTCTTCTGACCACTCAGCTGGATTTGATGCCTGTACCTTCCCAACTGGGGGTTTACTGAGGGTTGTAGGGTGTGTTTGTAATACAGTAAAAAGCAAGATGTGAGAGCAAACTGCTTGGTGCAATGCCAAATGTTCTCTGTAATTGAGGTTATTAAATAAATACTGCCATCATTCACCTAATAATTACCTCTGAAGTTAACTTCTGATAAGTTTTGGTATTTTTACATCCTTTAATGACATTCAGCTGAATTGCCTCTGGAAGATCTGATAAAGATGTATGAAGGTGCCTTTGCAGAAAATTTTCACTGGCCCCAGCCGAAGCCTGACAGTGAAGAGGACAGCAGTGAGGAAGGTAAATTACTCTTTGTTTAGAAGAAGTTGTGCTGATTTACAAGATGAAGTAAGTTGCTTGGCTCTTCAAGACTCTGTGAAAAGACATTTTGTTCTAGGGGAAAACACATATTGAGTGAATCACATTTAAAATTTCTCAGTTTGTGAAAAGAGGGCAGTGTTTGCCTGTCTTAAAGTGAAGATGTGTAAGATTTTCAAGAACAATACTGAGCCTTAGAAGAGCCTCTGTACACTTAATTAAACAGCACACTTCATAGGTAGCTATGATTACACCTCTCTTCTGTACTAACATGACGATAGGTCTACATACTTGAAGAGAGGTTTTGAGTAGTATGATAGGACCTCCCTAGAAGCTGTGAAAAGCTAATGGTCATGCTAGCCTAGCTAGTGTGAATGTCCAGAACATGTGCATGAACCTCAGCTTATTTGCATTTTACCTGAACTAGCTTGACAATCATAGAATTCCTTTGAAAAGTTGGCTGCCTCCTTTAGACCCGTGTCTGAATCCTGCTTATCTCAGTTCCTTTGTGTAACTGCTACTGAAGTTCATTGTAGATGCCATACATTGTAGATGTAATTTTTCTCTCTCTCCCAGAAATGGAAGACCATAATGCCTATAGGGAAAGTCCCCAGAAAGAAGTTGTCCTCATAGACTCCCTTCTGAGCATTGACCAGTACAAGGGCATGGACAGATCGAGTCCTCCCAAGAAGCACATGCGAGACATAGCAGAAGTCGCTGCTGCAGCAGAGATGTTGTTACCTAAAGGGAGCTCCAGGATAACAACAGCAGTAAGAATCCCTATTTTCTGCTACTCTGTCTGCTGATGTTTACATAAAGAATGCTTTTTTCTTCAGTATTTTGTAGCTTTTAGCAAGGAACTGCATTTTTTTTTCAAGTTGCCTATGGAATGTTTATGCTTTATGCCATGCTCTGTGAATTTAACTCAGGAAAAATTAACAAATTATTCACATTACAGGTAAAATACAACACTCCATCTCTATTGTATGGGTCTCTTAGAGAATATCAGAAGATTGGGCTGGATTGGCTGGCAAAGCTATACAGAAAGAATCTCAATGGCATCCTGGCAGATGAGGCTGGACTTGGAAAAACAGTGCAAATTATTGCCTTTTTTGCCCATTTGGCTTGTAATGAAGGTAAGTTCATTTGGCTTGCAGTTTTAGACAGGTACTGGGCCAGCATTATCTTTGTGAATTGTAGTCTAGGGTCACCTTTTTTTTCCTACTGAACCGTATCAGGCTTTAGTTAATAATAGGAGTAACATTATGTCAGAAGAACTTTCTGATACTTTGTGACATAGAGGTGCCATCTAGTCAAGTAGTGTCTGATCAATCTGTTACCCTCTAGAGATTCTTCTGAATACTTGTAAATTCTTACTGGAATAGAAAAGCCTTACAAATTGTTTAATGACCAGGAGCAGATTAGTCATTAGAACACCGCTGTTTGTTGTTACTGGATCTCATTTTTAATGAGTAATTTAGTGCAATGCACTTTAAAAATCAAGGGAGAATGTAAGGCACATGCATTGTAAGGAGTCTCTTTCCAGTGTTAACTGCTGTGTTTCCCCTTCTGTAGGGAACTGGGGCCCTCACCTTGTTGTTGTCCGGAGCTGTAACATATTGAAATGGGAGCTGGAATTGAAACGCTGGTGCCCGGGGTTGAAAATACTCCTCTACTTTGGGAGCCAAAGAGAACTTAGGGCAAAAAGACAGGTGCTGTGTTTTGCAACTCTTACACTGCTGCCTAAGATCTTTAGCCTCTGTTTATCTATATGTTCCTTCCATGGTGATGTGATATGAGGAGTTTTAACACACTTCAAGTTGGTTTACAAAGAGATTGACACCTAATGGTTCTAGATTTTCAAAGGCATTTTTTGAACCCTTTGGCATTGAGCAGTACTTGCAATACTTCACCTGCTTTCTGAACTGACAGTGATTCAAAGACCAAGACTTTCTTTTAGAATGTGTTGGGTCGTAGTGTCTTTTTTAATGAAGAAGTAGCTGGTTGTAAGATATTTGAGAGTTCTGCCTTAACTTTTCTGTCTCGTTCTTTCTTTCCTTTTCCATAGGAATGGATGGAACCCAACAGCTTCAATGTGTGTATCACTTCCTACAAGCAGCTGTTCAAAGGCCACACAGCATTTATGAAAATGCGGTGGAAATACTTAATAGTAGATGAGATGCAGCAAATAAAGAACATGACTGAGAAGCACTGGGAGGCACTTTTCAGTCTTCGCAGGTACAGAGCAGAGAATTGATTTCCTGCTGGCAGTGGGTTTTTCTCTTTTCATGTCACGCAGTTCTCAACAGAAAACTGATTAAAAAAACCCTCTTTCGACTTGGCCTGCCCAAATTCCTGAGCAACGTGCACCTATAGAGAGATACCTTTATTTGAAACATTCAGGATTCAAATAAATGCTTGAGTTCTTTTTGTTTCCACTGTCATAACACTGTAATTCTCCTTTGCTGATATTCTGTGCTCCCAAACAGATCTCCTGATGTTCTGATACTCTGCAATGAAGAAGCTAGTTTGGTGGTATATTCAGGATTGAAAAGATACTTTATCCTAGGTTTAATTTAATTATATCTACTTGATTCTTCTGTGTATCTGACAACAATAGGGGCATAATCAGTCAATTAAAATTCTTCTTTTGTTCACAGCCAGCATCGTTTGCTTCTGATAGACACTCCTTTGCATAACACATTGATGGAGCTGTGGACCATGGTACATTTTTTGATTCCGGGAATCTCCAGACCTTACCTGGATTTTCCAGTGAAAGCACCTAATGAGGAGAACCAGGATTATTGTCATAAACTGGTCATCAGGTTGCACAGAGTATGTTGTCATTTTTTGTCACGTGTCCTACTGCAGTAGTAATGCTGTTGAGGAGAGGGGGAATAAAAATACGTGGTTCATATCAGAATTTGTGTCCTTTCTTAACACTTTGTTCAGTTGAGACAGAAAATCCTGCTGAAAGCAGAGGGTTCTGCTACCAGAATAGTGTGGTGATTTCTTTTAAAAATAATACAGGGCTCAGATTTTGAAGCATGACATGCAGAAATTAAAGAACAAATTAATGTCTGTACAACTGTGTGCATAGCAGTATGATTATATATAGCATATGCCGTTTATCACATCATATCTGCTAGGTGTGAATAAGTTTAGCTTCCTCTTGTAAACTCTTTGAAGTGAGAATTCTTTTCCTCTCAATTCTGAAACGTTTCAGATGATTCAGCCGTTTATTTTGCGGAGATCAAAGAGAGATGTTGAAAAGCAGCTCACAAAGAAATACGAACATGTGCTCAAGTGCCGTCTGTCTAGTCGACAAAAAGCCATGTATGAGGATGTCATACTACAACCAGGGTAAGGGCTTAAAACAGTAAATATAAACTGCTGTCCCTTTTAGTGCTTAAGCAAGTAAATAAATGATTGTCACGGTGGGAAGCGTTTTAGTGTTTCTCTGAAATTTTCCATTGTGACCCGTGAATAGAATGGGATTGCATTGTGGACTAGAATTACAGCAGGTGTTGCTATGGCCTTGTGAAAAACATGCATTTACCTCTGGAACATAAGAATCGAGTTATGATGGTCAGGTCTGCTGCTGCAATGTTTTCACATTTGTCTCTAATGAGTAGCTCTTTATTTTTTTAAAACCCTGAGTTTTTCCTCACCCCCCTGCCAGTGGTAATTGACAGATACAAGGGTGAAATAGAAACAAAGGAGGGAGAGGATAGGCAGCTGGATAGGCTGTATTTGATTGTAAGGCAGCACTGGGTCTTTTAAGTTACACTTTTCCAAATTTACTTTTGGTACAGTGCTGCTTAAAATACTGCAGAAGACGTCGGTGAAATCTAAACTCGTTTTAAGACTTTTGCATAACGTACTGCATTGCTCATTCTCACCTTGCTGATTTAGGGACATCTCCATAAAAGCTGCACATAAATCAGTGTCTTTCTGTATAATTTATTTGGTAGAACCCAGGAGGCCCTCAAAAGTGGACACTTCATCAGTGTCCTGCACGTCCTGATGCAGCTGCAGCGGATTTGTAACCACCCTGATCTGATAAACCCCCGGTTTTCAAGCTCCTCTTACGTATCAGAAACACTGGAATACAGAACAGCCTCTCTGGTGCTGCGAGCCCTGGAAAGGGATATTTGGAAGGTCAGTAGAAAAGTTAAGGTTTTTTTCCTCTCTTAGTGCCCTGGCAGAATTTCAGTACTTACTATTGTCTTCTTATATGTCATAAGTCTACCTGAAATTTATAAATAGAAGGAATTCACTCTTCCATAACTGTGCTTACCAAGTGTGTTCCTGCTGCATCTCTCTTTGTCATAGTGGTTTGAACTTTTCAAGTGGTTTGTAAACAGTCATTTTTCATGAACTACTTGGTCAAAAAGAAATTAGCTTTGCTTTCATCATGCTCATATTTGCAGGAGTTTTCCAACACTAAAGTCACTCTGGGTAGCGCTGTGCTTATTTATGGCATTGTGCAATTTTCTTTTTGCTTTCAGTAGCTGAAGGAAAGCAAGATTTACTCTTTTTCACAAAAGAGTAAACATTCTGTTACAGTAACTGAATTAGTACCCTTCTGTCAATCTGTTTGAAGTACCATTATTTCTGTTATTGTTAAACAAGTGATCTCACTCCTTGAGATGATTAAAAAAATATAATTAAAAGAAAGATGAGTAATGGAGCAGCTGAAGTTTTTTGTTTGATTTTATTTCCATCCTTCATATTTTTCTACTCCTGAATTATAGTTTGGCATTTAAGCTTGATAGTTAACCTTCAAAGAGTTCTATTTAGTTCTTTGGAAACTATGATATATGAAGAATTGTTAAATGTGACTTGCTTTGATTTCCATAAGTGGCTAATGATGTCAGTTCTTTTTCTTCTAATGCTTAAAATGGAACTGTCAGTTTAATATTTATTTCCAGGTTTTCTAGACAGTTTTGGCTAATAATTAATAGTTTATTTCTTAAATTCACACCATTTATTTCAGGTTTAAAAGTAAATATATAGAAATATAAATCAACATTGAACATAAAGAGGACTTAACTGTTTGGGTCATCACATTTAACAAACTTAATTTTCTGAAATCCCTAGGAATCGGACCTGTCTCTTTTTGATCTCATTGGAATGGAAGACAAAATGACTCGTTATGAAGCACAAATGTTGCCAAAACAAAAGGTTACTAGAAAGCTGATTGAAGAAATCTACAGCTCCCCTCCACCACCAGCGAGGCCCAACCCAGTGAAGCTCAAACCAAGCAGGTGTGTACACCTGCACTCCTTCTAAGCTAGAATTGCAGCATCAAAACATGGTTCTGTTGCAATCTTTACTGAGTTCTCTCTGCATCTCTGCTGATGTGATTCACGCAAAAGCTCAGGCTTACCTTTGCATTTAATTATTCTCTTGCTTTCTTGTTTACCTCTGAAAATAAGAATTTTGGTTTTTGAGGCATGCAATTCCATTTGAAGTTTGTTGATGGATTTCCCGTAGTCCTTACTTCACCAGCAGATGAGCTTTGTTCTCGGATCTTGTTTATGGCAGTTGAGTGTTGTTTTGCAAAAATTAGCATGAGGATAATTCAAGACTTAGTTGGGCCTATGGTGTCAGCTGTGGTCTCACTGTAAGAGACATACGAAGTTTTACAGCAGTGAATTTTTTGGAAGTATTTCTCTCCCAGTGAGGTAGTGTTCTCAAAGTAATGTGGAACTGTTTTTGTAATGCAAGAGAGCTGCCTGATGACCTGCAGCGTATTGATGTCTCTCTGGAGATTATAAGGGAGCCCTTTATTTCAGATATCTTCACTTACCTTTTTCCAGATATTGACCTAGTCTCTTTAAGGTGTTTGCTGTAATTCTGAAGCATCCTGCATTAAACTGGGGGTATTGCAATGAAAGGTTTCTTTCTTGGATTTAGCAAAATCCCTTTCTACAATGTTTACTCAGGAAGTTTGTGAAGTGGTGAGTCTTGCCAGCTTCAGCCATCCACAAGAAAGAGATTAGCATCTGACATGATCAGTTTGTATGTTCCTCGGGTGACAGAGTTTGTTTCTAAAAGCCAAACTATGATCTTCCTATAGCCTTTGACTTTTCCTGTTCTTGTCAGGTTGTTCCAGCCCGTTCAGTATGGTCAGAAGCCCGAGGGCAGGACTGTAGTTTTCCCAAGCACTCAAGTCCAACGCACGGTGACCACGGCGACGGTGACTCAGCAGGGCCAAGTGCGAGGCAGATCCCCCATTGCTACGGTGTCTTCGAATCAAGGTAAGGGAGTCAGTGCCACCTTGGTCACCTGCACCTCTGCATAGACAGATCACAAGTTAGTCTGTTTAATAGAACTCCTTTTCCCTCTAGCTTAATGGTCTAGAATACTAATGGCTTAAAAATACCAACAGACTAATTGCCAGTAAAATTCCCCACTAGTTTCTACAGTATGATCTGCCAGTGTAATGCAAAACTAAGCTTTGTGTAACCTGTTAGCATATGGAGTAAATATGCCACAGTTGGTATTTAAACCCTGAAGACGTGTAATGTTCTGTCAAAGATGGGAATGTACAGTGCTTCTCTGTATTTATTTAGCCTTTAAACAATGCTTTCCAAGTAGATAATGTTGTAAAAATAGGATGGAGTAAGAGGTGTGGCTAGAAATCCCAGTCTGTAAGGACAAAGCCGTTCTTGTAGCCGTTTGATTATCCTGTCGGAAGGTTTCTTTTTAATGCAGGTTGTTTAAAAGAGCGGAGTTAAAACCTCTAACAGCTTGCACAAACAACCCTTATTGATTGCAGCTGCAGCAGCACAGTTTCAGACAACTCAGGCTTCCACCAGTGCTCCAAGACACCAGCCCGCAGTGACCTTCACCACAGCAACTAGCGCAGCCAACCCTGTGAAACCGCGGGGCCAGACCTCTGCGCCGGCCCCGCAGCCGGGCCAGCCCCAGCCACAGCCACAGCCCCCCCCGCACACCATCCAACAGAGTGTGCTGCCTCAGAGGCTCGTACTGACCTCTCAGGCCCAGGCACGGTTGCCTAGTAAGTGGCCTCCCCTTTCAAGGTTTCTCCCACCTTTGTACTACAATGAGGTTAAGTTACTAGGCACCCTAAAATGTGTACAGAATCGTTGTTTTTTTTTCACTCTTCTGATTAGCCTTGCTCAGTACGTTGCTTATGACCAAGGAAAATCGAAAATTGGATAAGAAACAATAGAATTGCTGTGGACATACATTAGCGGTGTCAACTTAATCTCCTATTTCTGCATGTTTCTTCTGCTGGCAAGACTTCCTTCAGACCAAATGTTTTAGCTCTCTCCTAATTATTCCTTTCATGTTAAACACTAATCCATCTGCTAAAGGCCTCTCTGGCAGAGAGGAGTGTCGCCACTGTTAGGCAGAGAAAAGCGATGAGGCTTTGCTTTAAGGTTGTATGTGCACTGCCTATTAGCATGTGTAGAGAGTACTGAGCACTGATGTATTAATTTTATCTCTGGGGTAATGCACTGCCTTTACAAAAGCTGAATTTTCACACCAATATTTTTTCAATATCGTAAAACTTAACGCTCAAATGCCTCTAACCTTTCTGCATTTAAATCACAAAAAGCTTGGTCCTTGCCACTTCAAAGCTTTTTGGTTTTTCTAAATGCAGATTGCTTGATATAAATCATGTTTCATCAGCAAATTTCAGATGTGTATTTACTGTGCCACACATGACTATTTTAATTTCTTCCTTGAACCTTCCTTCATGCTGTTGAAAAGGCAGTGAAAATCACTTTAATGTCTATACTTGTTCTGTTACAAAGTGTCACATGAGTTTTCAGGTAGCTCTTAACTTTTTTGCTAATGAAAGTGGTAACTTCTAAAATGTTGATGTTCTTACCCTTTAAACAATCAGCTTCTTTCCAGTTTGTCCAACAAATATAGAAAGCAATACCTGCTTAACTTTTATATGACACTTTTGATGCACTAAATGTAATTATGCATGGAAGGCGCTTCAGCACCAGTTTACTAACCAAAATGTAGAATTGTGAATATTGAAAAACTCGCCTACCGCTTTGATTTTTTTAATGCCTGTTTCCCTCCTTAACAGGTGGTGAGGTAGTAAAAATAGCCCAGCTGGCTTCTATAGCAGGAGCACAAGGCAGGATCGCTCAGCCAGAGACCCCAGTGACTCTGCAGTTCCAAGGGAACAAGTTCACTTTATCTCACAGTCAGCTCCGGCAGCTCACTGCAGGGCAGCCCCTGCAGTTACAAGGTACTTATTTCAACACAGGCAGCTTCCCATTATTCAGAATACTCGTGTTTTGATATAGGCACCACGTTCCTTGTTGCTGTGTGTTGTGGAGATTATTCATCCCCAGTGGTTATACTGCCCTGCTCTTCCTATTTTCTGTGTGAGACAGGGGTGCCAAGGTAGCTCTGGTTTGAAAGATAAATGCCTATCAAATGAAAGACATGGTTATTTTCTTCTTCTGTATTGTATGTCAAAAATGTTATTATTTGATTTGTTTTAACACCCATGCAGTGCAACGAAAGTAAGGCGAGGCATTATTTGATATAAACTCCCTGCTGAGCAGAAACAGACAAAACTGAGAACATTCTTGGTTTGTTCTGAAATTGTGTAAATAATACCTCAAGATTGGCATGCTTCTGAATTTTGACCCAACTATTACCCTGAGCTGAGTGCTCCACCTACAATATATTTTGTTCTCAAATCTCCCCTGCTGGTGGTATGTATTGCCAAATTTAGGAGAACCTGCATATCTTGATTCTCTGTTGCCAACAAAATAAATACAGGGAATGTTAAGTGAAGATTTTTTGTTTGATTGGATGTTGTCCAAATTCTGTATAAATACCTAGGTTAGAACGATACCCCTATGACATGAAACTCCTCCTCAGCTCTGAATACTTGGGTGTTTCCCTCCTTTTTAGCAGATTGGTGTAGTGAAGGTGTCTGGTAAAATTTAACATTGTTTGAAGCAGTAATGAGCAGCTTGCAACAGTAATTAGATTCTGCTAGAGAACACTAATTCCTTTCCACTCTCTCCACCCTAATGTGTTTAAAATCCTTCACTGCAGGAAGTGTCCTTCAGATTGTGTCAGCCCCTGGGCAGCAGTACCTGAGGCCTCAGGGCCCCGTGGTCATGCAGACGGTTTCCCAAGCAGGAACTGTGCAGAACGCCCTGAATGCTTTAGGAAACCAGCACCAGGCAGGTGTCCCAACTTCCACTGCAGTCACACAGCAAGGTGGGTTTTCCAGCCTGAAGAAATGTCTCTAAGTATTCATTTGCTAAAATCACATTCATGTATAACTCCAAATTGTGGCAGATCATAATTCTGTAAGTTGAGTTCAGAAGTGGGTAAACTATGAGAAGTGGGTAAACGATGAAAATTGCCAGTTTTGCCTACTTGATGTGTGCTGGAGTTTTAAGAAAATTTTTAGTACAAACGTGGGAGAGCATGTAACTTAATTATGGATTTTTTTATTGCCAGTTTTGCCTTTGGTCAAATTTTTGTGGGAAGAAGTAAATTTGAAATACTTTGTTAATTTTTGCAAGGAAAAATCAAGGGTGATTATTTTTTATACTGGCAGAGAATGTCCAGTAATTCTCTCCATTTTCCCGCACTGATTTCGCTTTTATCTAATTTCTTTCACTTCTCCAGCTGATCAAGCTACAGTTTACCATTTCTCTCTGACTGTTGCTTAGGTATTTGCTGCCTTGCTGTAAATGTGGTCAGTTCCTTGCTTAAAAACACAACCAAGATGTTGATCAAAAATAATAGAGAAATTAATACATTTATAACAAAACAGCAGATTATTGAATGAAGATGAATATAACACTAGGAGTTCATTCCCTGAAAATGGCCATCTGCTGTCATTTTCGTGGGATATAAACCATTCCTTCAAAATGGTGTGATGTTCTTATAGTGTAGTTAACTCTCTGGGAAAAATCTGCTAACGGTTGAATTCACAAGAATACTACTGAGATTCCATCATATGATTTCACCAATTTGTAGATACACTGAACTGATGTGTTTTCTGAAAAATCTTAGATGATTTGCTTAAGGTAAAATGATCTTTTCCTGAATTAGAACATTTTCTATTTTCTATTGTGCTCATATTAACATTTTCTAGATGTTAACATGTATTGCAACATACCTGACATTTTGAATAAAGTACAAATGCAGCACAGCACTTTGCTTTGTACAAAGCAAAGTAAAATTCCATTGATCTATCTTGGATTTTTGTGAGAACAGTTAGTATAAATATCTGTCAGAGATCTGATGTATAAGAAAGTACAAACTTGCAATACCCAATGGACATTTAGACTAAAAATTTGTCTGCAACAATGATGTGTTACAGCTATGAAATGTCTACTAATTGAAAATAATAAATGAGAGCAATTTTCAGAAGAATAAATATATAAACACAAGGTTTATCCTCAGTTTGTATTCCAGGTAGAGCTACAGTTACTAACTTGCCATCTGGTGACATGGGAGCAGTGTTAAAACCAGCACCTTTGCATGGACAGTCACAGGTACTCAATTTTTATTTTCTTGTGGAAACACAACTTTTCAGAATCAATCGTAAGTCCATGTAATAGTTGGAAGCTATAATTTGCAAAGCTGGAATCAATTCAAAACTTTGGTGATTACAGAGTAGGAAAATATCCCAACTTCTGTCCATGTTTCAGGTTGACAGAGCTGATGCATTTTCATGTGTAATCCATAGATAAAATAAATTCTGGTGTATGAAAGCAGCTGAGTGCTTTCTTGTGCTGTGATAGACAGCTCCTTGTAACTGTAATATATTTTAATTATGTAGTAATACATAAATAAATTCTTTTTTGTGTTTTGAACACAATGGCAATTGGGCAAATTTTTATAGATTTCTGATCTTAACAAGTTTTTAGAAGATACTCAAGCAGCTTACAAAGCATAGGGAAACATCAAGAATATGTCAAAAGCTATGAAAATGTACTTTTTAAAAGCAAGAAGATAGTAAAGTAAGGTAGAATTGACTCTTTAATCTGAACTGAATTCGGCTGTAATCTTCAGATTTTATCTGAAATATATACCTTTAGTAATTGGTCTAAGTAGTAGTTCTACTCTAGGATCTATACTCTGATCCTTAGGGTTTCATTCTAAAGAACCTCAAATCCCTCCTTTATTGTGATGAGCAGCAAATGTGGTTTTTATTCACCTTTTCTTGGCAAAGGAGACGTACGAGGAGAAGAACCGGCTCTTGAAGGAGCGCCTGGACAGGATCTTCTCCGGCAACGAGCGCCGCTGCTGCCGGGCCCCGATGTACGGCCGGGACGTGCTGAGTGTTTGCTCCCTGGCTGGGGACAGAAAGGCCTCCCAGCTGCCTTCCAGTGAAGGCAACAGCTGGAGGTGGGCTGGCTTTGTCAACTGCTGCCTTTCCTCAAGTGCCTCCGGAGGCCCAAGTAACCCCTTGCGGGAAATGATCCTGGGTTTGGTTCAGCAACAGGAATCTCTAAAGGATCTTGTTAACAGGTAATGTGTGACTCTGCCTAACAGCTGCTTATTTCTCAAACACCTTTCAAAAAGGCTTAAATTTCTCTTAAATTTCTCTTATTTGGTTTAGACTGGTTTATTTAGCAGTAAATGATGTGCAGCATGAAAGTAAAAATAAGTCACTTCTGTTTCCTTTGGATGTTTATAATAAGTGTTTTCAGTGTCTCTTTGCTAATTTCAAGCCCAAGTTCAAATGACCATACTTAGGCTTAGATTCTTATGCTTTGGATTTACTTGAATAGGTACCTCTTGGACCCAGCTAACAAGAGTTAAGACCCAGAGATGCAGGCAGAAGCTAGTTTAGCCAAGAGTGACTTTTATTGCTATGCCTATGATTATTGATGATCAATTTATGTGTTGCTTTTAAATCGGAATTCCTTGTTTTGATGCTTTTCACAGGGCTCTCTTTGTGTTGCCAGCTGCAGTTGCTGCTCCCCCATGTTTGTATGTAGCAAATCCTCCCCCTTCATACAGTCACAGACTGAAACTCCTCAAGCACAGCCTGAGGCAGAAAGCAGCTCCACACTTGCATCAGTTGCAACAGCTGACAACTCCTCACTTGCTGCAGTTCCCTGACCTCCGGCTGGTGCAGTATGACTCAGGTAAAGGACATTTGCTGACAGTATTTCAGTAATTTCCTGTGTCACATGAATGGAATTTCTAGATAAAAATCATTGTTTGTTTTTCTGTTTGAATTATAGGAAAATTAGAAGCTCTCGCTATCTTGCTTCAGAAGTTGAAATCTGAAGGGCGCCGTGTGCTGATTTTGTCACAGATGATTCTGATGCTGGACATACTGGAGTTGTTCCTGAATTTCCATTTCCTCACATTTGTGAGGATTGATGAATATGCCAACCAGGAACAACGGCAGGTGAGTGTGCCCTACCAGCTGCCCACTGGTACAGCAGTATGTGCTGCCCAGGCTGTTATACACTACAGCAGGGAAAGGAAATTTCCCTCGTTTTGTACTCGGTTTGAAACACTTGACATGTTTTTATCTGGGTTTTTTATTAGGCTGTAGTGAATTCGATTTGGCATTTTATTTTGGTGTATGGTTTATTTAGTCCTTGCTTTTATTCTGTTTATGTAGGAGCTGATGAAAATTTTCAACAGAGACAAGCGCATTTTCTGCGCCATCCTTTCCTCTCACAGCCGTTCCACGGGAGTCAATCTTGTCGAGGCAGACACTGTTGTGTTCTATGACAATGATCTGAACCCAGTGATGGATGCAAAAGCTCAGGAATGGTGTGACAGAATTGGGAGATGTAAAGATATCCATATATACAGGTGATGGTGACAGTCAGCATCTGCTCTTTAACATGTTTTAATGTAAGGTTATTTCAGATAGTGCTGCCCTGGATGACCTGGAATAAAGTAGAAACAGTGCTGAAAACCATCTCCCTTCAATAAAAAATATGCTAGGGTATCCTATGAAAAAGTGGGGGGGTTTAACACCAAATGTAATGAATGAATCATACCTGCATGGGTTTTGTCTGTTAGTCTACGTGGAATTTTATAACTTTTCATTTATATTGTTGATTTTTTTTAAATTACATAAATTATTAAAAGAAAGCTCTAAAGTAGAGGTGGTAGTGTGGTTTTTTTTGGGCCTGCATCACAACTAAAAAAACTCCCACAAATTATCACATTTTAAGAGTTTAGTGTTATTCTCTAAGGACAATTTATCTTTTTGTTTCTGAAAGCTGTTTTGGAAATGACTTACCAGATTTCTATGGGTTTTTTTCCTTTTTTTTTAGGCTTGTCAGTGGTAATTCTGTAGAAGAGAAACTTTTGAAAAATGGCACAAAGGACTTGATCAGAGAAGTAGCTGCTCAGGGAAATGACTATTCAATGGCCTTTTTAACACAGGTAAGTTAATATTCACAATGCATCGAAGCACCAGTGTCTCAGTGTTTAATAAATTCAAGCATCTGTGTTGGAGTGTTTAATAGCAGTTTAGTAGGTGTCTGTCTCTGCTAGAATTAATAAGGAAGCATATTGGATTTCATGATTGCTTGAACTCTCAGTGTTGGGGCCACGTTCTCTAAAATACCGTCCATCTGTTTTGTTCTGTTATTTGCATAGTGATGCACAGATATCACCCGTGACTTAATATATTGTGGTTTCTTCACCCTGCTGCAAAATTTTGCAGAGCTTGTAAGCCTGAAGGTCTCAACAGCTTTAAAATGTGAAATAAGAAGTTTGGGTATTTAGAGAGAGAGGCTCTCAGTTGCTGCTCTGAAGATACTTGAGACAAGTGACTGCACTGATGAAGCCAGACCATCCCAGCTGGCACTCCTGATCTAGACAAAAAATAGAATGCTCCCAATAACTGAATGTACTTCTCTTTTTTCCTTCTATTTACCAAGCAAACAATTCAGGAATTGTTTGAGGTTCATTCTCCTATGGAGGATTCTGGATTTAGAGTGAAGGCAGAAGAATTTGTAGTACTTTCTCAAGAGCCGTCTCCAGCAGAAAATATTTCACCTAAAGTTGCAAGACCATTCATAGAGGTAATGATTAACACATACATTAAAAATACAGCTGTGCAACACTAGTATGAAACAGCTGACTAATCTTGTTTTATTTGGGTAAATTCTGTCACTTTTTCTGATAGTTTTATGCTCTTTTGCCATGTGTGACAAAACTTCCAAAAGCCCAAAGCTGAGTGCTGTACTTTCGGGGACTGTTTCTCTTGCTGCAGCAGAGACTTAGTCCAGAAATTTATGTTGCATTTCAGCGAACTCCTTATGGAGTTTCTTTCCATATTTTTGTATCTTAATTATTTTTAAAATGTATCTTTCTGAAAGGCCCTCAACAGCATTGAACGAGAGGATGAGGAGTTAAATGATTCCATTCAAGAAATAGGATGTGAGTCAAGCATTGAACCTTTAATCTCAGAGATCTGCGAGACAAAATACATCGAAGAGCCCTCACAGCTGCAGGAGTTAGTTGCTGTTGTGGATCAGGTACCATGACTTCCCTTGAATATCTGGCTGAAAAGTAATGTTTAGTTCAAATGTTTCAATTTCTTTGCAGTTTGACCTAAAAGCAATTTTGTTGTCTCTCCCTTTAAATGGAACAGAGATCTCCCACTGATTTAAGATGTAAAGATGAGTTTTAAGGAGAGCTTTGATACTTCATATAACACTTATTATCCTCAAAGTAACATTTTTTCACTTTGACACTTCCCTCAGCTGACTCCGATTGAGAAGTATGCTTTGAATTATCTGGAGCTCTTCCACGGTTCAGTTGATGACAATGAGCCACGGTTGAGTGAGGTAAAACAAATCTTTCTTTTCCATGTTATTCTGTCACAAAACAACATTTCTTATATTTTCAATATGAAATGGAAGTTTCTCCAGTGATATGGAATATATTGTAGGCATTTCTGTGATCTTTTCTTGCTGTACCTTATGAGCAGCATGATGTCTTACAGAGAGCTCATTATTCTGGGATTCTCTGGTTTAAGCAGGTGTCAGTTCTTAATTTCCTTTTTATAAAATGGGAATTGCTTTCAGCCTGGCTCAGCAAATATTTGTTGTACTCCACTGATAGCAGGGGAAAAATTTTCATTAATTTCAGTGAGCCTGTGTTCTGGTTGTCTTCACTTTTTAACTGAAATTCTTTGATTGCTTTATATTGATGGTTTAAAAACCCTCAACAAAGGCCAAGAAATATCTTCTAAATGATGGTGAAATATCTGTTGAGAAATTGCTGTAAGATTCCTGTGCCTGAAAATGACAAAGTTCAAGGCGTTTATCCATAAAATTACAAATTGACGATTTCTAATCCAGTGTCTGTTACTGTATAAAGTTTCTGAGGAGTCTGACTTTCATCTAGATGGAACTGAAAACTGCAAAGAAAGCCTGGGAAGTCCAGCATATGAAGGAGTTAAAGGAAAGAGAGCAAAAAATGCTTTGGGAGGATGAAGAGGAACTTCTCACCTACACTCGGGAGGATGCGTACAACAAAGTAATTGCTGATAAGTCTTGTTTCTCTTAATAGTGTATTTCTTAACGGTTACTCTGAGGATACCTTTTCCCTTCAGACTTCAGCTGGATCATTTGAGTTGTGTTCTCTTTTTGCTGTGTAGGAATATGTCTATGAAGGTCCAGATGGACAAACTGAAATTATGCCAGTAAGTAAAAGTAGCACCAGGCAGCCTAAACAGGCTTTTTATTTTATGAAGCATAAAGCTCAGTGGAGAGTTAACATTGCAGTAATTACAAATTTTGTTCTGTGCAGCTCTGGACTCCTCCTACTCCACCTCAGGATGACAATGATATCTACATAGATTCTGTTATGTGCCTGATGTATGATACCACCCCTATTCCAGAGTCTAAATTGCCTCCAGTGTACGTCAGGAAGGAGCGTAAACGACACAAAACAGATCCGTCTGGTGAGTGTTTCCTCAAAACTGTTCTGAGATTTATTGCTGATAGTTTTAAAAATCAGGGTTTTTCATACCTTCTACATGTCTGGTCCAGTAAAGATCAAATTGGCAGGTTTGAAGAGATGAAAATTTTTGTCTCATGGCCTTGAAGCAGTGGAATCACTGGAAGGCCCACTTCTTATGGTGTGTCTTCTTTTTAGACATAAAAGTGTTCTTAAAAGGACAGTTTCAGAAAACAGACATTCCATTTTGTGAGTTGGAACAGGACTGGTCTTACTTTATAATAGGCTCTGTGTAGTTCCTCACGATGCTTTTCAGAGGCAGTGGGGGGTACTCTGTACATGGAGGAGCATTTTGCAGCTGAGGAATCAAAGAATGATAGTGTCTGTCCACCAATAATGCTCTATTTTTGTCCTAGCAGCAGGTAGAAAGAAGAAGCAACGTCACGGGGAGACAGTTATCCCACCTCGTTCACTCTTTGACCGAGCAACTCCAGGAATGTTGAAAATGCGCCGAGAGGGCAAAGAGCAAAAGAAGAACATCTTGCTGAAACAACAGACTCAGTTTGCAAAGCCTTTGCCAACTCTTGTCAAACCAGCTACTGAGGCTGGACAGGATAACCCAGAGTGGTTGATCAGCGAAGACTGGGCACTCCTGCAGGTCAGATGATACCTGCAGCTTCTGCTGTCATTATGTTTTTATTCCTGCACTTTATCTCTTCAAGGTTATTTCTAATTCTTAATGGCATTTTGATGACATAACTCGGAACAGATTGCCTGTCATTTGTGCTCCTCTAAGGAGAAATTAAAGGCTAAACTACAAAATGTATGATTAAGTCCTATTGTTGCTTTAGAAACCACTTACTGTTATTCAGATTAGTTGTGCTGGCTGGACATTGGATAATGCAGCTAAGGTTTTTCCCACCTTTGAGAGGAGAGCAGCACTTGAATAGCGGCTCTCTGTCCCTCTCATACCAATCTCCAGGTGTTTCTCTGCACATCAATGTGCATAATGGCACCTTATGCTTGTTTATTCTCTGTGACTGTAGGTGAACACAGAGCCTTAGCCCTGAGCTGTCCCACTGTAGTAAAGGTGTGTGGGCACATGCAGGTAAGGGAAGGTTTGGAAGACGGCAGCGATTTGTCTCCTGAAGCTTTTGTACCTTTCTGTGTTGCAGGCAGTGAAGCAGCTGCTGGAGCTTCCTTTAAACCTTGCTGTTGTGTCGCCAGCACACACTCCCAACTGGGACCTGGTTAGTGACGTTGTTAACTCCTGCAGCAGAGTCTATCGCTCGCCCAAGCAGTGCCGCAACAGATACGAGAATGTCATAATCCCGAGGGAGGAAGGAAAGGTGAGTTCACGTAGAATGATGCGTCTTTTTTTTACCTTGAGTTGTAGAGTTTTTTTTCCTTATCTCCATAAACACTTGTTTTTTGTTAAACGTTTCAACAGTGTAAATAAATAACTTTTAAAAGACTTTTTAAATTATTCTCATCAGGATTTCCACTTATTTTATGTGATTTCTTTGAAAAGAAAAAGCACCTGAACAAAATCTTCCACAAAAGATCATCTAACTTTCCTTCTTATTTTACAGCTAATGTACGAAGCTAATCCTAAAAAGAAGACAAAAAGTATTTATAAGGTGTGCATTGGTATTCTTTCAAAATCAAATCTAGACACTGTGGTATTTAGCAGCAATGGAGGTGGGCAGATAATTCATATGAGATCCATGTTGAGTGTTACTTGAGTTCTGAAACATCAATTAAAATTCCAAATTTATTTTTCCTTTCTTTGTTGATACAGTGGATTGACACCAGACTTCAGCTTTTGGATTTGATAGATAAATTTTAGATCATACAAGAAGTTTGTGATTTCACTTAAACTGTAGTTGGCATTTTTCCACCAAACAATCACCATGTATCTTACCCTGATGGTACTTAAGATCTGTAAGAATGAACTTCATGCTAGAGTCTAAGTGGATTACAAATGCATAGTGAATTTGATGCCTGAAACGCCTTTTAGTAAATGAGGATGATAGGATGCTACAGAAACAAAAACAAATTCCATGACTGTGAACGCCTTCTTCCAAACCACACAGCAATTTAGTGACAGAGTTGGGTGGAGAATCCAGACCTTCTGGCTATAGTCCCATTCTCTGACTGCTAAGGAGGTTTGTCACTGACTGGCAGTTTCTGCTTAGGAGAAGCCAAATGTTAGAGTGGCATGGTGTGTGGATGTTAACCTAGCTTTGTTGGGAGAGCAGTGCAGTGATGGTTTTGTTTTATTATCTTACGTGTGCGCTATGCATAACTGTAAACTAATGGGCTCTTGGTTTGGGTACTGAATTAAACTTGCAAAATCTAAACTAAAGCAAAGATTCTTTTTCAAATTAGAGTTTGCCATTTTGTACGTCCCCAAGTGCTGATGCCAGTGTGACCGTGAGAACTGCTCCTTATTTTGCTCTTTCTTTATATATTTCCCATAGAGTTTTGTATGACAGTGTTATCAGTGACACGAGGCAGGAACCAGTCTGTGATAGATATGTTGGAGTTTGTTTTTAAATTATCTACGAGCGCGCCTTGTGTTTAAACGTAGACAAAATGCCCTGTTGGGTGTGTTTGCAATTGAAAGTTGGTTTGTTTTCTTTTTTTAGACTAAAAACAGTCGCCCACTTCGTACCAATCAGATCTATGCTCAAGATGAGGGTGCAACCCACACACAGCTTTATACTAATCATTTTGAGATGATGAAAATGATTGCAGGGAAAAGAAGTCCACCTATCAAACCTCTGTAAGTTTACCTGGGATCATCTGATCTCCCTGTCACCACGGATCTCCTGGAAACTGTGTTCTGAATGGCTCTCAAAACCCAGAGTTACTCTACACTCTGTTTCTCTGTTCTTGATGTCTCTCTGTGTGTTCTGTGTTATTGGAAACACCTCCATATTTTATGTGTTTGGGTCTCACTGCAGGAATTTGCTCTTTGTCATTAAGAGCAGAACAGCACTCGGGGTTTTTTTAATCTACTTTATATCCATTTGCCTGAATTGTAAACAATTTGGTGTCTGCTATTTAGTAGTACATTCTTTTCTATGTATCTTCCTGCAGCTTTTCTGTATTTATTTAATATTTACTCTTGAGTCTTTCTTAAATGTCTGTCTGTATGCAGGCTCCAGTACTGATTGGAATATCATGAAAACTTCACCAAAACTGCAGTGTTATAAGCTAAAAGATGTGAAATTAAATATTGGTTTTAAGGTTTTTCTGTCTCCAGTAATACAGTTTTGCTCAATTTCAGACTTGGCATGAATCCTTTCCAGAAGAATCCAAAACACGCATCTGTGCTTGCAGAAAGGTGAGCAGTCCCCATCTTGAAGGATATATAAATTGCGTAAAAAGTGAACTTTTTTCCCCCTTTTTTTAGGGTTCAGTTATTTTTCAATGTTGTGTGTTTTGTCTTATTTTTGTTTCTAGTGGAATCAACTATGATAAGCCCCTCCCTCCGATTCAAGTCGCGTCCCTCCGAGCAGAACGCATTGCCAAAGAGAAGAAGGTATGGTCCCATCTCTGCTGCACAAATGACTGCAGTAATTCAAAAATTAGGCAACAGATATGAGTTATGAGCAAAACTGCCTCCTGGGAGAAGTCTGGCAGTACAGTGGATGTTATGAGCAGCTGCACATTGTTCATGTACAGGGGTTTAGATAACCAAGGTCCAAAGTGGGACCTTCCCTTGGGTCTGTTGTCACACTCAGACCCATTAAACATTGAGGAACGTCTTTTTGCAAAAGATACTAAAACTTGTAAAAATCTTGTTTAATTCTTGACCATTCTGTAGCCTCATTTCTTACATTATTCAGAAAGAGCTGCTTGTCCTTGCTTGTGGATGGTAAGTTGCTTGTTGTGCTATGCTCTAAGCCATAAAACCATGACTGCAGCTTGTAGTTTGAAATGAGTCAGGTTGTGTAACTTGGACTTGGTGAGTGAAGGTGGCTTTGTGGGCTGTCTCTGGTTAGAATTTAAGAGGTTTTGTGATTAGAATTAAAGGGGTTTTGTGTTTAGAATTAAAGAGGTTTTGTCTGTTGCTTTAATTTGCTTTAAAAAATACACATCCTGCTTGTTCCATGCTTGAAGACTGAAGGTGCCCCTTGCCTTGCAGGCGCTGGCGGAGCAGCAGAGGGCTCAGCAGCAGACGGGCCCGCAGCCCCAGCAGCCCCAGGCGGGCCAGCAGCCCCCCCAGCAGCCCCCCGTGCAGCAGGCCCAGGCCCAGCCACAGGCACAGCCACAGGCACAGGTAGTTCAGCAGCCACAGGCAGTGGTGCAGACTGCAGTCACTACTGTGGCCAACACAGCAGTATTGGTAAGAAAGGGAGAGCTCAGTGCCTCTGATGTAGTAACTTCAGTTCTTCTGTGTGTGCTGTATTTGTGTCGTGTTTTCTCTGGAAAGTGAGAATTTTAGGTCAGTATAATGAGATAAAAGATACTTTTTCTTGTTTTCTTTCCCTGGTTGTGCTGGGTATCTTTTGGTTTCCTGATTTTTTAAGACTGTTCGCACCATTGTAGCAACAGGTCTTGGCATTCTGAGGTGGAAAAACACCATGCAAGGATGATTTTTCCTTTTTCACTTTAGACTTTAATGAAGTCTGAGTGAATAGATTTACACAGTCAATGAGAAGTATTTATACAGAGAACTTGCAGAATACAGAGAAGAAAAGAGAATGTAGCTGTCAGAACTACTCAGTTAAAGAGCTTAAAAACCAAAGATTTGTTAACCGTTGCAAGGCAAGTGAAATGATGCATCATACAGGAAATACCATGGTGGTTTTACTGCAAATTTGTGCAATTTTTTCATGTCTTCCTTTAATCTAGAGTCTGTTTGAATGAATCTGACGACTAGTCTGAGGCTTTTGTATTTAGAGCCAATCCAGTTTGCATAGTAATGTGTGCAGGCAGTGGTAGTTCACTTTGCTTGTTGAAGGGCAAGAGAACAGCTTTTGCAGAAAGACACAGAGGATGTGTTCTGACCCACAAGCATTGCTGGGTATGAAGTGCTCAGGGATGTTCCTGTGTGAGTGGTTGTCTGTGGTGTGCCAGAGTAAGATATTGCTCCCTTCTTCTGCTAACAGGGATGTCCACTGACCTATATTTACCACACTCTTGGCTGGTCTACAGTTGCTCATTAGTGAGGCAGAATGTTGATACATACCGTAGCTGTTGTGATCTGTAGAGTCAGTGATCAACTGCAGAAATCTCTATGTGTTCCATTTTTCCTATTTTGTCACTTCTGGAATACAGCATTGTGTTAAGCAGCGTGGTAGAGTAAACAATGCTCAGTTTTCTTTTATTGTTTTTCTGAATTGTTACCTTGTCTTCTAATTAGGCGGGCACCATCAAAACAGCAGTGACAGGGACGAGCATCCAGACTGGTAAGGAGACTTTAAAATTGGGCATTGGAGGTGATGGGGCACTGGGATTTTCACTTTCAGAATCTCACATTTAATCCTGTCTTGCTTTCAGCTACAGTGAGTGGAAATGTCATTGTGAACACTGTTGCTGGGGTCCCTGCTGCCACCTTCCAGCCCATCAATAAACGTCTGGCCTCACCTGTTATACCTGGGACGCTGACTGTGAGTAGATCCTGTCACTAGTTGTGTTCCTGGACTGATCTGGGTTGCATATTTTATCTGTTTTCTTCTTCAGCTTTCCATGTTGTCAGAAATTCTGCTTCTTGCAAATTTCATGTGCATCATGGGGTTCTTCATCAAACCCCTCTTTCTTACCAAAACATCAGAACACACTGGAATGGTTTATCAGAAAAAAATGCTTAATACTGTTAAAAATGGTTTATAGGCAAGTGCTGCTAAAAGCAATGTATTACATCATTAACATTTTCAGCCTGTAACTGTTTTGTGCTTTATTAATTATGATCTTTATTATTATGTTAATGGTTTAAGATTATGGATGATAAAGCAAAATATTGAAAGGCACTAAAATCAAATGTCTCTAATGGGGTGAAGGGTTTGGTAATCAGCCTGTTGGAAAAAGATTTAGCTGCATGCTGATTTTAAGATGCGTCCAAACAGACGCGTTAGGCAGATTTGGGCCTTTTTCTCTTTTGCATTTTCTCTGTTTGTTTATAAAATCTCCTAGTCCAGTTCTAGAAGGTTCCATAGCTGTATATGAGGCACGGGAGCGGAGCAGTAAGGGCTGTGTTCCCTTGCAGACCTCGGGAGGCACCGCCACTGCCCAGGTGGTTCACAGCCAGCCCCGAGCGGCCGCAGCGCCGGCGGCGTCCACCGAGCTGGTGACCATCGCCTCCACGCAGGGTGTCCGCGCCGTGACGTCGGTGACAGCTTCAGCCGTGGTCACCACCAACCTAACGCCTGTGCAGACCCAGACAAGGTCTTTGGTGACCCAGGTTACACCAGGTAATGATCCTGTGTTCTGGGACTTTCTCCAGTAGTGCATAAAGGGCCCCAGAATTCCTGTAGGTTGTTTGACCACCACAGCCCCACAGTACTGGAAGTCTGGAACACAGTTAGACAGGGCTATGATTTTTAACTTGCTTTATTATTGCTGCACAGATTGCATTTTTCTCCTGTATTTCTGGATAAAGTGTTGCAATAGAGAGCTTGGCCCGTAGGCATTGCAATTTAAAAACATTATTAACAATCTAGCAGTAAAATATTAGAATTGACTATCTTGGCTAAAAACCATTGTGAAGAAAGGCCTCCGTATTTTATGATCTACTCTGCTTTTACATCATGCTCATGATAATGTGTTCTTATATGTAGTAAATTCACAAAGTGTGCTGGAGCAGAAAAGCATTTAACAGCTCGACTTCTCAGGTGAAATTAATGAACTAAACTGAATGTTGAAAAGTTTTCTTCTGAGCATTTTGTCTTTTCTTTATTCACAGCTACACCAACAGTCCAGCTGTCAGGCAAAACCATCACCCCTGCTCACTTCCAGCTTCTGAGGCAACAGCAGCAGCAGGCTGCTCAGGTGCAGGTCCCACAGATCCAGGCTCAGGCACAAGCCCAGTCTCCAGCTCAAATAAAAACTGTAGGGAAGTTGTCACAGGTGAGGAAATGCTCATGAAGTAACGTGGCACGTTGCTCTCATTGTTACTGTGAGCTTCCTTAGCAGTGTGTGTTGTGTCCTGTTTTCTTGGGCTAGAGTGAGATGTATCTCTCTCTTAAATGTCATCCTGCTAAAATTTCATTCAGGCAGTGAGTCTGACAGCACTTTCATTAATAGAGTAGGGCAGGATGGAAGGCACTTACTGTTACACACTGGAAGCCATTGTATAAAAGAGTTACATTTTAGCTACTTGATCTTAGCTCTAGTCTGGTACAGAATGTTTCTCCTTTTAAGCGTCTCCATTTTTCTCCTGTAATGTAAATGGTTGGAAATGATGGAAATGTGTGATTTTTGCAGGAGCAGCTGATCAAGTTGCAGAAGCAGAAGCTGCAGCTCCCCCAGCAGCAGGCAGCACAGCAGACACAGCAAGGGGCACAGCAGCAAACAGCACAAGTGCAAGTGCAGCAGCAGCAGCAAACTCAGCAGCTCACTGCTGTGACAGCCCCTCGTCCTGGCGCAGTCCTCACGGGCACTACGGTGACCAACCTGCAAGTGGCTCGCCTGGTGAGTTGGCTTTCACTTGGCAAAAACAGTCTCAGACATCTCTTGGGTGGTTTAAATGAACTGGGCACTGATCATTCACACTCAGAAGTGTCCTCTGCATTGCTTAGGCAGTTCAGAAGGAACAGCTGTAACATAAATAGCTTTCCATTGCACTTACCAATTGATACCATCTCTGAATTGTGTCACTGTACAGGGGCCATTACATTTAGAAATATTTACAGCTATCACTTTATAATCACCTGTTATATGCATCAAATCTCTCTGTGCTGGTACAATAATCTTCATTCCTTACTGCTTAGACTCGTGTTCCTGCTTCCCAGCTCCAAGCACAAGGACAGATCCAGGCCCAAACTCCACAAGCAGCACAGGTTGCTCTGGCAAAGCCTCCAGTGGTGTCTGTTCCAGCTGCTGTTGTGTCATCTGCAGGAGTCACCACACTCCCTGTGACTGTTGCAGGCATCAGTGTTGCCATTGGGCAGCCACAGAAAGCAGCAGGTATGTGAATGCAAGTTGGAAATAGGAAGAATTGTATCTCATAGCAGTCTGCTATAGTACAGGCAGACCTTTTTTTTTCCTGTTTCCAAAGCTAGCTTACTCTTGCCCTTAGATAACAAATTTTCTCCACTGAAAAATTATGTCTTATTCCCATTAAAATCAATGGATTATTAGTGCTCAAAGCTGTGCAGATGTATAAGTCTATAAAAAGCAGAATCTGGGTTTGCAAGCTGTGAGTAGGGGGGCAAAGCAATAAACTGAAGACTCTTACAGTTCTAATTATTTCTGTAATTTTCAGGAGGCCAGACAGTAGTTGCACAGCCACTGCATGTCCAGCAGCTGCTAAAACTCAAGCACCACCAAGCAGCACAGCAGCAGAAAGCCATCCAGCCCCAGGTTGCACAGGGACAAGCTACTGTGCAGCAAAAGGTACTATTGTCTGCTCTCCCTTTAAGTTATGCAGTGCTTCTGTAAAGCTTTGGCTCTGGATTACCAGGACACTCCTAGAGAGTCAGTCAGGATTTCTAGGGATGAATCTTCAGTATATCTAGA
Organism: Aleadryas rufinucha; assembly: GCA_013397815.1. Lineage (NCBI taxonomy): Eukaryota > Metazoa > Chordata > Aves > Passeriformes > Aleadryas > Aleadryas rufinucha. The sequence continues at coordinate 51,781 of VZTH01005151.1, forward strand.
GAGAACAGGTTCTCAGGTGTTTAAATTTTTCTGTAAAGCAGTTGGTTGGTTGGTAGTTTTTACTAAGTGCATTGTTGTGTGTAAGAGAGAACCTTTTCATTAAATACTTTAATTCTCAATACTTGTGTAAATGCATGAAAACTTTCATCTAGTGCTCATTTTGTTATTGCTAATCCTGGGAGAATTTTTTTCAATAATTAAATGTAATTAAACTTGCTATCTACACACATATTCTTTAAAATACAGGTATCTTTCGTAGTCATCCATGCCTTTTTTCTCTTCTGCAGATAAATGCTCAGCAGGTTACGGTCCAGACCCAACAGCAGACTTCACAGCAGCAAAAAGTAACTTATGCTACACAGCCTGCCATTAAAACACAGTTCTTAACAACTCCAATTTCCCAAACCCAGAAACCAGGTGGAACCCAGCAAGTGCAGGCCCAGATTCAGGTACAGGTAACACAGGTTTACACCTTTAAATTGTACTGGGACTGGAGAATTGTAAAGGTGACCGGTGAGGTAGAATTCATCATCCACTCATTTTAATTCTAGTCACACATTCATTTAAATTGACTTTTTAATAAAATTCATTGGTGCTGAATATGTAGCCTTACAGCAGGTCAGAGGAACTATGAGCTGTAAGTTCACCTTTCCTCTTTGAAATAAAATAATTGAGTCACTCCTTTTTGTTAGGCAAGGGATTCCATACTGTGCTTACTAAGGAAAATTCAGCCAGTGTTTTTCCTGTTTCTGGTGCTGCCTCACAGCCTAATTTCTGGCAGCCAAGAGTAGGTGACAACTCACATATTTTCTTTTCTGCATAACTGCATCAGTCTAACCAAGGAAAAAGAAGAGGGTTAGGAATTGGAAGCCTTACTCTTTCAAAAGTATATCCCAGATAATTTAACCCATTAGAACTTGTGTGCTTTCCTTCAGTTTTATAGGTAGTTAGGAGGAAATGAGTATGTTGTAGTTAAAATTGAAAATATGACTTCTCTTCCTCCCCTAGCTGAGTTCTTCAGTTCATGAATCTAAAATGTCTCACAAACATTCAGCTTCACTGAAAATGCCAGGCTGCAACTTATCATGAGCAGGCCTTTGGAAAGGTTTTCCCTTGGGAGAAGTTTTGCTAGGTGCGGTGTTGTACTGCTAACAGCAGCTTTTTATTTTGGTCCAATCTTTCTTTATTTCATGTCACTGCAGGTTGCGAAACTCCCACAAGTGGTCCAGCAACAGGCTACTGTTGCCAACATTCAGCAGATGGTTTCGGTTTCCCAACAGGTAGGTTTTGCTCTTGTCAAATGTAGCACTAGAAACATGATCTTAAAAAAAGCTCGTTTTTTTGGAATGTGTGTATTTTTCACCTTATGTGTGGCATAGGTAGTATTTTTAAAGGATATAGCAAGTGCCTTTCTATAAAAACAGGTCTTGAATACTGAACCAGCTGAGGTATATTTTCTAGTCTAAAACTTTGGTGAATGTAGCAATGCTTGTTCATCACTGTAGATAAGCTGAAAAACAGATTTTTAAAAATGTTTTCTAGAGCTGAAAGGATTTTTAAAAATCGGTTTCTGGTGATGTATAGTCAATATAGGAAATAATTGAACTAATGAGCACCCTCTGAGTTTTTTCTGCAAAAACTAGGACAAACTGAAGGTTACAAGTTGTTTTGTTTCAGTTCATAGAGCTGTGCCAAGTGCTCTGTAAAAGTCAGTGTGGTGTGGTAGCTGTTCCAAATGTGTTCTGGTAACAGACGGGGCTCGGGCAGGAGAAGGTCAGATGGTTTGGTTCCCCTCCCCTAACGACCAGACAGTTTAATTAACACTGTTTAGAACAATGTCACCCAGATCATTAGCAACAGGCGTAACTTAGGCAGTTGATTGGCAGGAACCATTTCACTTTGGAGGGTGGATGAAGTTCTTGCCTTTGGTGCACAAAATTCTGGGCCATTTGACTCTTAATCTGCCACAGTTTACAGTGCAGTGTTTCAGTGCAGAATAAAATCTGAGTGTTTATCTTAAAATGGTGATAAAGTGGTGTAAGCTGTCTGATAACCACCTCAGATGTGAATGCTTCAAGGGCAAAGTGGACAGCAGGGAGTAGAAACCTCATCAGTCAATACAAGTTGAGTTGCCCTCTGTGGTCAGGAAGAGCTCCTAGATCATTTTCAAAAGTCATCACTGGTGGCATAACTCTGGGACTGTTGGAGTCTGTGGCAAAAAGACAAATAGTTTCCTTCTCATGTGCACCAGTGACTTCAGTGACAGTAGGTTTAGGCCATGGTAAGTATTTTTAAGACTATGGTCTTTATGTGTGTGTGGCTTTCTTTTTGCCTGCATTTTTAGTGCTTCCCAGTGGATTCCTTTTGGATCATTCAGGAGTTAATTTTTCCCCTGGAGAAGCCCTTGTAGCTTTGTTTGGCTTCTGCATCGGACAAAGGCAACTGAAGCTGCTCAGTTTTCATTACCTTGTCCTCTGAACAAGGAAAGGTTGATTTTTCTGGGTAGAGCTATGAAAATTAGAGTTCTGACTGGAGTTCAAACTATTCTACCCTAAAGTGGCAATAGCTGTAGTCTGAAAGAGTAATGGCAGAGACTGGTGGGAAGCCTCAGTGGCTGTATTTATTGTCAAAATATGGGTGCATTTTAACCTCTTTGGTCCTCCAGCTGTCCCTCTGTTCTTCTCCCTGTTCCTTCACTTCTGCAGCACAGGAATTTTCCTGTATATCTAGTAGGGTTTCTATACCTTTAATCTGCCTTCTGAATGTATCTGAGGGCATGCCCTTGGGTTTGCACTGCAGAGACCTGAGTTACAGGCATCTGGGCTCTTAGTTCTGATTTATAAGGCTCTAGAAAATGTGACAGAACACTGTTTCTCAATGGAAGCACAGAGCTTATGTTCCCAGAATCTTTGTCTGAGATGTTTGTCAGTAGCAAATACCTAAATAAGTAGAATTCCTTCTGTAGAGCAGAAATGTAATGAATGCTCAGTTTAATGCCAAACTATTCTTTTGTAATTGCCTTTTCATCCTGATGTCTAGGTACAAGCTCAGCCCCAAACCGTGACCCTTTCTCAGACGACAGCAGGTCAACAGCAGGTTCAGGTGATCCCTGCAACCACTGCTACTGCTCAGGTCGTGCAGCAGAAACTGATCCAGCAGCAGGTGGTGACCACAGCATCTCCCCAGGTTCAGGCTCCAGGTGTACAGAACCCAGCCCAGACACCAGCAGCACCTGAGGCCCAGAGTCAGCAGGCAAAAGTACAAATGAGGACACCGACTGTCAGATTAAAGGCACCTACTAAACCGAGTTGAACTCTTGCAATAACAGGGAAACACAGTATTTTGTGTTTGCTGAGACAAGTGAGAAGCTGCTCCAAACATCCAAATGAAGACAAAACACCTCTATTTTTTTTTTTTTGTAGCAGAAGGTTTCTTGCTGGTGAACATTTAAACATGGAAACTCACATGTAACTTCAGTGTATTAGCAACTGTTTAGCACTCAAACTCTGTACAAGATGCATTCTGCCTGTGTTCTCTGTGCTCATTCAAACCAGATAAAGCAAGCATTACGTAGGTTTAAATTCTGCCCAGCTTCTCAAAAGTGAAATGGTGATCTGCCATAAATGTCAGTCAAATCCNGGCAGCGGCGCCGGGCCGCCGCTCTGACACGCTGTTCCCCAGGGCCAGGAGGAGCCGGAGGACATCGTGAGCGCCGCCAGGAGCTGCAGCCGGCTGTTCGGAGCGCTGCTGGAGCGGCGGGGGG
>VZTH01005151.1:58801-78374 GCA_013397815.1 Aleadryas rufinucha
GATCTGACCCCTGGTGTCCTTGTTTAGGTGGGGATTTTTTTGGTGATGTTGTTTTCTTTTTTTTAAAGGAATTGGCACTCTGCACGCTCATGAAGTTTGTCGAATTGGAGGCACAATATCCATTGATCAAAATAGAGTGGAAGGGAACTTTAACTTTTCCTTGTGACCTTCTTAAGGTAAGCTGCAGATCTGAAAATCCCTCCTGTCAGTGACTTGATGGCACACAAACTCATGTCCCTTCAGCCATCTCACTCTCTGCTCCAGTGGTGTAAGAGACTGACTTGTTGCTTTCCTTTCCAAACCCTTTGTTAGGTAGTTGTGGATGGTTTGCTTCCCGTCAACGAGGACGCCTCGCTCCTGATCTCCCGCTTTCAGGAGTACCTGGAGTACGACGATGTGCGGTATTTTGTCATGAAGGCTGTCACTGCCAGCATCGGGCAAGTCACGCAAAAGACAAAGGAGGTAACAAATTGGTACTGGTCGGGTGGCTCTGGATGAGCTGCTCTGGGTTGTGTATCTTGTGGGTGAAGCAAGGAGGGATTAGTGGTATATGGAAATATTTGGAAGCCAGAGAAATGAGTGTGCCCACTGAAGGCATTGATTTCTTTTCTTATGTGTGTCAGTATGCCAAGACTGGCTTTACTCTGAAATTGAAAGTATTTCAAGACACATACTGTTTTTCTTTCTAGTCTGAGCTCTAGCTTCTATTTTACCCAAATCTCTACAGCTTGGGTGACACACAGAGAACTTTTAATTCTGTTTACTCTGGTGCAGAGGAAGAATTTGTTTCCTTTACTGGATCCACCAGTTCTGTTAAACCAGAATTAGTACAGAGACAGGTTTTGTGTTGGGTAAACAAGTAATACTGAGTTAAATGCAGCAATAGAGAATATACCTGCATGTAGTTCAGTCATCAACATTTTCCCTTTGTCTTTCCTAAGTATATTCAGTACTTGGAAACAGGGCAACATTGAAGCCCAGCATCTTGCTGTCTGTTGTGGAACTTGCTTCATGTTTGTTAATATGCTTTTTTTCTCAGAGGCCGCTGCCTTTTTACCAGCAGAACGTATTTTCCCTCATCTCACCCATTAACATGCCAAACAAAGAGTCTGAGATGGTCAAATTCATGGTCAAGCAAGGTTAGTAAACTCTGCATGATGAACTGTGTGTGAAAAGGAAAATCAGGTTTAAGATTTTTGATGTGTAAAGACTTTATTATTGATTGCTGATGAAGAATGTCTGCTTCTTTGATCACTTGATTCTAACCAGTGTTAAAAATCCACATTACTCAGTCTACAGAGGGGTCTGTCATGTATCAAGATAAGTACTTCAGCCAAAATTTTTAGCGTAAATAAAGGTTGTCTTAATTTTTCAAGCATCCATTTCAAGTTCATCTTCTGTTTTTTCTTCTTAGATAACCGTGAGGAGTTGAAATTTTCAAAGCTGCAGGTAACTGTTCATTTGGTTCATTGGAATTGAAATTTTATCTGCTTGAAATAGAGCTTTGCCTACAGCAATGTGTTTAACTCACTGTTTGCAATTCTGTTTTAAGGCACACAAGCAGGTGTTTGAAAGAATGTGGCTGACTTTTTTGAAGCACAAGGTGAGTGTTACTTCTGCCACTGATCTGCATCACTCTTTGATTTAAAGATTGCTGATCCTTAGCAGTTGTGTCCTGCCTTATATGGAGCTGCCGGTGGGACCCCAGGAATGTTGTGAATGTTGGATGAGAACAGCCCAGTGATCATTTCTGTTGGATCACTCTGCCAAGAAATGTGACTTCATATGTGGCCTGTTTTTTCTCCTTACTCTCAGCCTTTTTTCCTCACCTTAAGCACGTCTGCCCATAAAGGTGATCTGCACCCTAACAACCTCTTCTCACAAGCTGAAGCTTCCCCAGCCTTTCTCCTGGTGATTTTCCCTATGTGAGTGATGGCACTGTTAGTTGTGAGCACCTGCTTCTTGAATGAACTTAGTTGGTGTCACTTGTAAACTCTCTCATTTGGGAACTTCTTTGCTACAAGCTGTTCTGTGTTGTCCTGGCACATTCCCTTCTGCTTGTCCATTGCCTCTTCAGCCACAGGTTGCTGCTGCTGTCTGAGTTCTCCCTGCAGTGCTTGTTTCACTGTGTGGTTTTGTCCTTCACAGCTGCCCACTGGCCTTTACAAAAAGGTTCTTGTCATTCTGCACGACTCTGTCCTGCCTTACATGAACGAGCCCACTCTCATGATGGACTTCTTGACAGTGGCTTATGGCATAGGTGAGTGAGAACAGCCTTTTATCCTTTGTGGTACCTGCAGCATGGGACAGATGGACTTGGAAGCTCTGCTGGATGCAGCACCATGGCCTGGATGATGGAATAGGTGTCCTTTTGGCTGGGATGCAGCTAAGGAATTAGAGTGAACTCCATTGTCCCTGAAAGTGAGATGATTTTACCTGTGGTTGTCAATGTGATTGCTCCTTGTGTGTAAGGAAAATCATATTTAAGGCTTTGGGAAGAGTAGAATAGTGGAGTGATTTATTTTAAATGTAGAGTTCAGCCAGTGCTGCTGATACCTGGGCTGCATCCACAGGTTCCTACAGAAATGTCCTTTCTGAGCAGACCTTTGCCTCCCCAGTGTGGCTTTGTTGAGCAATTAAAACAGCACATTTGTGTCTCAGTCATTAAACATTTGTTCTGCTAAACTACAGCTTAATCTTTGTAAGAAGCTTGGGAGCCTCTGTAAGGGTGTAGATGAAATTGTTTCACCTTTCAGCCATCACACTGGCTCTGATTTCAGGTACTCAGCTTTGTGTTCCTTCTAGGATGATTTTATTACAGAAAAAACTTAAGGATGATTTTTTTAAAAAATTATTTTTATTGTGTTGATACCTGCCTGCTTTCTTGCAGGTGGAGCAATCAGTCTTCTAGCCCTAAATGGGTTATTTATTCTGATTCATCAGCATAATCTGTAAGTAAAAAAAGGATTTTGTTTAGAGGAACATGTGTTTTGCGTTTATGTCTTTATGTAAGAGGAACTGAAATGGATTCACCACACCTTCAGGCTTTGAAATTCCCCCTTGAGAAAGCCAAACTGCACAAGAGGCTCAGCTGTTTGGATGCTGAGCTTTTTTGGCTGTCCGATTTCTTTTACAACTGAGCCTAAATATCCTCTTCTCTAGACTGTGGTTGCTCAGCACTTCAAAATCGATTTCCATTGATCTGGTTACAGAGTGAAGCCATAGTCTTTGGTGTCCCTTTCACTGCATCCTGTACCATTTGCAGTCAGTGGACATGGCTTCACACCCTGAAGATGGTTGGGCACTGCAAGGGCCAGAAATTCACCTTGCAGCTTGTTTTCAAGTGGTGACTGTAGAGGGAAGCCTAAGAGAGCTAAACAGAGCACAGCAGTGGGCTGGGGTGGTCTTAATGAAAGCACAAAACCATTGAGACAGTGTCCCTCTGTACACCACTAATGGATGTTGTATTTTTCCTTTTTTTCAACAGGGAGTATCCTGACTTTTACAAAAAGCTGTACAGTCTGTTAGACCCTTCCATCTATCACGTGAAGTACCGAGCTCGCTTTTTCCACCTGACTGATCTGTTTTTGTCTTCATCGTAAGTAGCATCTTTATTATGTATGCTCACATATTTTCCTCCTGCTTTTCTGTTCTTGAACAGTCTCCCACACGTCTGGATATAATGTATTCAGTGTGCCTGCTGCATTAGATACATTTTTACAGAGAAAACCGAATCCAAGAGTGTTATTGTAGTGGTGTGTAATTTTTCATGTGCTATTTTTGAAGATTTGCCTCACAGCCATAGATTTTCAGAAAGGAAGAATTGCAGTTAGTTATCAGAGTTTGAGCTGCAAGTGCTTATGGATGTGTTTTTGATCTCTGTTCCACTTCGGCTGAAAGTGATGAATTTTCTGTCTTGTCTTTGTAAATATGGAAAAGTAAAATTTGCAGGCTTTTTATAGATTACAAAGCTGTTGATAAATGGATGGCTTTTTGCAGACATAAAGCACTGAAATGTGAAGTGTTTGACAGCCTGTCTTGATGCTGTCAGTTCACTGTACACAGGGAAGAAACTGGATAGGCAGCTGGTCATATAGTTGCCATCATATGTTATAAAATAAGCCAACAATAACCCAGCACTAGGCACTTAATATTCAACCCCTTGTGTTCCTGGTGTACTTTGGGGAGAGTGACAAGACCTGTGGGGTGACTTTGTTGAGCCTTGCAGGTGTAGTGAACTCTGAGTGACTGAAAATTGTCATCTTTTATCTTGACTCTTCTGACCTGAAGAAGGTGTCTAAATGAGCTGATTGGTGTTAGAAATTTGCATTTTTACCATCAGAAAAAAAAAAAAAAAGGAATTATGCTGCACATTTACACTACACAGCAGCTTTATGTTCCCATTAACAGCTGCAGTGCTTGGAAGTGTTATGTAAATTTAACAGCATGGCCTGTGTATTAATTAAACCCACAAAACAATGGCAGAAAAGTATAACTAAGGTTGCCTGGCCAAGCACTCAGAAGTTTATAAAAGGACTCAATAGTTTGCCTCAAGAATGGCCGTGTACAGGGGCTGTGCTTGGCACAATGGTGCCACATGTCAGGATTGAGTCTCACAGTGATCTGAGATTATCCATGCACTGAATGTAAAATCCCCCAGAAATTTGTTCCAGAGAGCACACAAGACCCTCTACTGCTGCTTAAATGCGAGATTCCTAAAGCTTCTCTTTAGTCCATAGCCGAAAAAGTCTGAAGAGCCCCCTGATCTGTGACCTGACGTGCTGTCAGGGTGGCTGAGGCTGCTGGCTCCCTGCCAGGACTTTAACAGGCTGCTCCCTCCTGTCCCTTGTCCCCAGCCACTTGCCAGCGTACCTGGTGGCGGCGTTCATCAAGCGGCTGTCCCGGCTGGCGCTCACGGCCCCTCCCGAGGCTCTGCTCATGGTCATTCCCTTCATCTGTAACCTCTTCCGGAGGCACCCCGCCTGCAGGGTGCTGGTGCACAGACCAGGAGGGCCAGCAGGTGAGAGGGGAGTGGTGTTATGCCTTTAGACAGCATAAAGAGCAGCATTCCTGTGGAGGAAGAGGGGAGATCCCAGTTCTGCGGTTTGGAAGGATCCCTCTGTCCTGTCCCTTGAGTCTGTGGAAGGTCAGCAGGCTGCTGCTGTAAGTTCAAGGCTGTTCCAAATGCCCTACTTCTATGCTCTTTAAAAGTAACATAGTTCTGTAGTGCTGCCATCAGTGACTCTTGGGTCATGCTGGGATGTGTCAGCTTGTTCCTGGACCATCAATGACTTGGGAAGGAGCAACTTTGGCTGCAGCACTGGTCCTCTGTTCCCTTTGGGTTTACATTCATCACACAGGAGGTATTAGCTTTGTATCTCCTATTTCCTTAGATATGTCAGAAGATCCTTATGTTATGGAGGAGGAGGAGCCATCTGAAAGCAGGGCTTTGGAGAGCTCTCTCTGGGAGATTCAGGTATGTCATCCCAAAATGAGCATCTGGGTCTGGTATGGGTGTCTTCCACCCTTGCTGCTTCCTTGACACATGTTGGCGGTGGGCAGCCCCTTTCACAAGAACCTGCTTGACAAATGTCTTGCAAATGAGATGAATTCTTTTGCTCTGCATCCTTTTCTGTCCTAGCAAAGGGTTCCATACACTGGAGAAATTGTACGTGCTAATTAGTGGGAGGCTTGTGAGCACACATTTGAACTTGCAGTTCACAGCTGAAACAGACTAAATAGCTGCAAATGTTCCAGGCTTCTCATTTGCTCTGGAGGGGAGAGAGGACCTTGCTAAGCACTGGTGGAAGTTAATTAAGTCGAGCCAGGTTATCCTCTAGAAATGGACGAGGGGGTTGTGTAGGGGGCTGAAGCAGCAGCAAGAATGATGTGCAGGAGCTGGAATCCTGGGGAGCTGGAGCTCAGATGTAGCATGAGGGCACTGTGAGGTAGCAGAATTGGGTTATGCAGTGTAGGCATGCCCTGTGGATGAACTTCCCTCGAGCTGCATGTGACCATGTGAGAGGAGCCTTTGACATGTTTGAAAGATGCCTGAAATGAGGATTTCTTGAAGCTCTCTACTAGCACATTACAGCGATCTTGGCTCTGATGGAATTCGGTGTTCACCAAAGATCTGACCAACAAGGGGCAGACACCTGTGTGTGGGAATGCAGATGGATGTGTGTTACCCTGCACTTACTAGATTATCTCCTGTTTGTCTTGCTTTCTCAGTCTCTCCAGAACCATTATCACCCAGATGTGGCCAAGGCAGCTGCTGTCCTGAACCAGTCCCTGTCAGAGATGGAGGATGACATATCAGGGCTCCTGGAGCTCTCAGTTTATGAGGTAATGCTGCTGTGCCTTTGGGAATGACTGGAACCAGAGGAAAGGAGATTCTGGATGCAACAGCCATGTCCTGTTCATCTGCCTTGCTGCTGGGGAGGGAGCTACACTGACTTGGTTACCAGAGCCAGGGCAACCCAGGAAAATGGTCTGTTAAATAACAGAGCACGAGCGACAGTGGTGACAGGGCTGGCTTTTATTTGAAGGGTTTATTTGCTGGATCTTTTAAGACTTTAGCGTGAGCAGTGTTATCGGGGTGAAGAGCTTGTACTGAGTTTTGACAATATTTTCTGGTTTGTATTTTGTAGCTCTTTGATAAAGAAGTAAAGAAAAAGGCTGTTGACGTGCCCCTGGAGTTTGAGCAAGTACGAGGTTTGTTTGGGAAGAAAAATGATATTTTTGCAGAGCACTTCAGTTTAGACTGATGCCATCTCTTATCAAAACACATCTGTCAGCAGTCAGATCTTATGGACTGCACAAAGCTCCCATGTGCTCAGCAGCACTTCCCTGTGAGGAGAGCTGGACTGCTTGGCAGAGCTGCAGCCGTCTTTGGTGACCCTTGCCACTGCCCCTGGATGGACTCTGCTGTGTTTCTCACACTTGCATACTGCCTGGTATTTGGGAGGGATTTTTCCTCGGAGCAAAGGTTTCTGGACTTGTTCCTGGCTGGGATCCCAACCCTTCCCCCAGAACTGTTGGTGCTGGCTGTGACCAGGGGCTGCACCAACAGACATCTCGCTGCTGTTCCATGGGACTGAGGGGAATTGCAGTCTCTGACTGCTCTTATTTTTCAGATGTGTTACTTTTATATGAGAGCTGACAGCCTGTTTGTAATAAATGTCTTCAATACAAAGTGTAAACACCTCATGTATTATAATTATATTTTTATATGCATTTTTAAGCTCATCTTCAGAGGGATGTTTATCTTCCTTGTACTCAGCACTCCCACGTTCAAGGCGTTGAAACTTGTTTGTCTAACAGCTCAGAGGATGCTCAGTAAATCCATCTATGAAATGTTGCTGGTGTTCCTTCATGTACATCCATCTCATGCTCTAAGGTTGCTGGATTCCAAATGCTCATGAGCTTTGGAAGTGAACATAATCCTGGTGCCTGCTGTAGCCAGGGAGGCCAGCTGATGTGCAGTGGGAGGCTAATCCTTGGGTTTTGCTTCAGAGTGATAAGCAGCTTGGTGTGGTTTTGCTTGCAGCCTGCATGTGTTTTAGGAGAGCTCTGGCCAGAGTGTATCCAGGGACTAATGACTTTTTAACTCCACTGCTACTGGATGATTTTGTTAATTTGGATTTTTCATACACTCCAGAAGTCATGCAAAAATTCCATTTGATAGGGTTCCCCCCAAGGTTTTAAGTTTGAGATAAACACATTATTAACAACACAGACAAACTCAGGACTTTTAAAACTAATTTTCAACAACTTAATGTTACCTCTTTAGATTTAAACTCTGCTTGCATAATTTGAAATCTTATTTTGTGGAAGAGTAAATTACAGTCAAGAAAGCGGAGGCCAAGAAATCCAATTTCTGGCAGCCAAATCTGGTTAAGTCAAGGAACACTGCAGCTGTCTTGGAGACACTGAAGTGTTACATTTTCTTCATCCAGTCTTTTTCATGCTTTCCAAACAGTGGACATGTCCTCACAGTCTAGAGGTCTACATCTTTTTTTTTTTCCTTTCTGATGTTTTTGAATTCAAGTGAGGTGTTTCTGAGGATTGATATTTTTCCTCTTTTTCTTTGGAAGTCTCTCTCTTTGTTCTCTGGTGAAAAGGCAATGCTGCCTCCTCCCTGGCCAGGCTGCTTTTCTTCTGGTATCTGAGGTGGAAAGGCAGAATGGTTGAGATGTAACTTTCAACTCAAGAGACCTCAGTTCAGGTTCTCCCAGGCCTTGTATTTCAGCTCTAAGATGTATCTCCCTGCCTCATGGGGTGTTGTCTGTATGTGTTTGGTAAACATCTTGAAGTGCTCTGCAGTAGCAATGAGGATCACATGGCTCACTTTGACAGCAGTAAGTCAGTGTGTCATCTTTCAGATGAAATGAATGAATATGTTTAAAACAATGAATGCCTGTGTTGAATGGCTTTGTCAGCATGTTTTTGATTTATTCAGGTTGACCCGGGTTGTATCTGTCTGTAGTTGCTGGTGAGCAGTGTCATTCACATCTGTCATTACATTGTCACTCAGGAGTGTTGGGTTCTTTTTGAAAGCAGGGGTATTAAACCACTTGGGCATGGGGCGAGTCCAGGTCTCAAGGTGCTGAAAATGAGGGATTTGGTTTGAGTTCTTCTATGTGGACAGAGGGTAAACAGAGTGTCAACAAGGGCTGTGTGACCTATGTGCCTGTCTGTCCCTCTGGGGCCTCCTGGCACCAAACAGGGACACCCTGCACGTGGGGCAGATGGAGTTGGTGGGGAATATTGGAAAGCAGCAGCTCCTGCCTTGTGGTGTGGCCTTCTGCTGCCTGTGGGCAGAGCCTTGTATCTGAGACCAAATGACCACAGACTGTAGTGTTATCCAAGCACCAGAAAAAGGGCTGCCACTGGAAAGGGGTGTTTTTCAGGAGGAGAACTGCACAGGCACCGGCATCTCCAGTGTTGCACCAGCCGTGGATCCCAAGTACCACACTGTGATGAGCAGTGGCTGGATTGGAGCAGGATGCAATTTATGTTTTCCAGAGCATTCCCAGTGCCCATGTGCTGCCCGTGGCAGCTCCTGCTGACACCGAGGCAGAGGCTCAGGCTGACACAGGGTGTTTCCAGATTCCTCAGCACATTTCAGTGCTGAGCTGGAAATGCTGTTAGCACTTCACTTGAAGTGTGTGCAGCTGACCTGGAGTGACTTAATTATTTTATGATGATGCCTGGCAGTCCCAGCACAGTCCCACTGTGCTTGGTGCAGACAATCAAACCACAGACAGCTCAGAGGAGCTTACAGCTGAAAGCCTGGGTGCACTTCAGACAAGCCTTGAAGGTCTTCCAGAGATTTCATCCTCCAGCTCTGATGCTGCACTTACCTGAGCAGCATTTTTTAACCAGCTCTTAGGTGGAGATAGCTTTAAGCCCCTGCCTGTCCTTGGAAAAACATTCCACGTGGTCTTTCATCAAGCTTTTATCTTTCAACTTTCACCCCTTTCCCCTCAATAGGAGGCATCAGGAAAAAAATCAGCAGTTATAAATATTAAAAGTTTCATCTGCACAGAGTGAACAACCCTTATCAGGCTGCACACCTGCTGCTCCTGCTCCTGCTCTACAGGTCTCCACAGACTGTAGATTATAGATGCTTTAATCATGGGGTGTATTAACTGGAAGGCCAGACTGAAGTACCAGGCAGAGAGTGCATAAGTCACTCCTGTTATTATTTGATTTTTATCAGATGTGGGGAGGGGGGAGAGGACTATTCTCAGGTGTTTTGTTGTTGTTGTTGGGCTATTTCAGTGAGCATAAAAGATAGTTTTGTGAAAACATTGACATAACCCCCCAGCCTCCCCACCCATCACTGCCTTGGTTCCCCACTGGAGGGTAACGATAAAGTCTCTGTTTCAATGGACTGCCCTTGGTTTATTTTCCTGAGCTTGCATTCAAAGTCATCCCAGCCTGGCTGCAAAATAGAGCTGCTCATCAAGAACATGATGTGATTTATCTGGGGAGTCAAGGGTTGAGGTTGGCCACAATGTTGTTGTTAATCAGCTTAGATTCTTACTTTCAACATATTCATTGGGAGATAGAGGGAAGTGCAAATTTATGTCTCTAAATGACTGCTGCTGTTAGCATTGAGGTGGTTTCATATCCCTGAGATAGGGAGAGCTACAGTGCAGCCATAACCCCTGTGTTTTCCACTACCTAATTCTGAAAAACAAGCTCTCAGTTAATTTACAGCCCTGCTCAGGCAAAAAGGGCTACAGGATCTCGGTTCAACTGACACCAGCCTTTTCCAGCACTATCATAATCAATATTCATTAACTGAAGCCTATTGGACTTGGAGATTTACTGCTATTAATAAGCCAAGAGTCTATCTTTGTGTAGTTTATGAAGGAATTTTGAGACCTGTTAATAAAAAGAATTGCTTTTCTGCAGTTTCTTTGCCCTGTCCCTGGTCCCTACTTGCACTTCTAAAAAGAGAATTCTGGAGCATGTGAATAGAGCCAAAAGAGATAAAACCAGAGTGAAACTGCCTTCCTCTTCCAGAGAAATAAACCCCAGCAGACGGGATGCTCGGGTTGATGGTGCATGCAGAGATGTGAACGTCATCTCTGTCCTAACAGAGTTAAAAGCTGCTGACTCCATGTCCTGCTGGTTATCCCCATTTTGTTGATAAATGCACAGAGTGAGCCTTATCAAATCGAGCAGGCTGCAGGCCTGCTAATGGAGCTGTGCTTGTGCTGAAGATAATTGATGCCTCAATAACGCCACGCGTTATCCGGAGAGCGGCTGGAGCGGCGTGTGAGGAGAAGCATCAATCACAGGTGCTCGTGTTTAACTTTTATCAAATATTTGGGTGGGTGGCAAGGTGCATTCTTGGGCTGCTCTTGGGGAAAGAGTGTTGGACTCCGAGATAGAAAGCGAATGAATCACATCCCTTTTCCTACATCAGCTTCCTGCACACTGGGAGAGTGAGGATTTGCATTTTAGTCATCTCGGCTGGAGATGTCACATGCTGAGGTGTTGGAAGCAGAGGTTTGATGGCCAAGAGCTGCAGTTCCCAAGCGGGAGACAGCCCTGCTGGTGATCAGTGTGACAGCTGCAGTGTCATTCCCGCAAGGATGACAGTCCCATCTTACCGGGATGGGAGAGGTGGAGAGGGCACCGCGCTGCAGTGGGGCACAGTGCCGTGGGGAAAGGGGGCTCTGCCCGCTCCCCCTGCCCTGTGGCCAGTGAAACGGGGCCGGTGGCCACTAGAGGACGGTGCAGACCGGGCGGCGGTGCCCGCTGCGCTGCCGCGGCTCCGCTCGGCTCCGTGGGGTTCTCTGCCGGTGCCGGAGTCCGCGTCCTCATACCTTATCTAAATCGACCTCTTCCCGCAGCTCCGCTGGGAATGCAGGTGCCCCCCGGGCTGGAGCATCGCCCTCGGGATGTGTGACCACGCAGGAGAGCAAATCCCGCAGCAAACCAAGGCGCCGTGCGGGTTAGGGGCGCCTGCGGTGGCCCTGCCCAAGGACCTGATCCCGCAGTGCCATGGGGACGGTGGCTTTGCAGGGCTGAGGATGACAGAGAGAGGGAAAACCAGAAATCCCAGAGCAGCCGGCTGTGGTGTGGAGTGAGGGGACTGCGGGGAGGTCAGTGGGGGTGACCTGAGCCAGCGTCCTCTGTCCCCTCGCTGGGGCTGCCTCACTGTGCCCCAGCAGGGGCTGTGAAGTGGGGGCAGGAGATGACCGCACTCTTTTTGAATGGCCAGTGCCAATCCTTCCTCCCAGCACTGCCCTGACAGTGTGATCTGGCGGACTCCAGCCCTCCCCCGGCGCGGGTGACCCGTGTGTCACCGGTGGCAGTGTCTGAGCCCCTGGCAGTGAGCACTGTGCTGGCTGACACTGCTCTGCTGGGGGAACAGCCTTGCCCTGCTTCTTCCCAAAGTAGCCTCGTACAGCCTTTCATCCTTATGCTTTTAACCATGTCCTAAAAATTCTCAGTCCTAGTTTAGAAAAATATTCTGATTCAGGATGGCATTTAGATATTTATATGCTTTAAACGTCTTGGCAGATGAAATGTAAATTTGTGCTTTAGAGCACTTGGCTGTCTTTAACACTCCCCTGAATTTCTCACCGAGGAACTGGGCTGCAGAGCACCCACCAGAGAATGTCTGAGCAAGCCCCTAACAGGGCAAAGACTGCAGCCCCAAGCACCAGGCTTGCTCTCAGAGCTCCCTTCAACCTATGCAGCAATTCCACCTCCAAAAACCTTATGGCAAGACAAAGGACTCGGTGCAATCATGCAGGAAACCTGCTGGAGAGGCTCTGTCCCCAGAGCTGCTGGTTGTGTAGGACCCCCTTTATCCCTCTATAATGCATCATAAAGGCTCTCTTGATATTTTTTTTTACTGCATATAGCAAAACGGATTTGGATTCAGTTTCTGTTTTATCTGGTTCTAACACCATTCATCATTGCTGTATCTTAACAGGATCTTACTTTGATAATAGGACTCCAAGCAGTGATGAAATAAAGTGAGATTAAAATAGCTACATAATAAAGTTCCAGATTAATCTGAAACTATGGTAAATCTTTCAGGGCTGTAGAAAGGCAATAGCTAAGCTGCAAGGACTCAGTGTTCAGTGAATGACTGTGATAAAATGTGTTGATCCACATTATAACTTTATGTCTGTTTAGGTACAATAACCATAACTACAGTTCAGCTGCAGTTTGGCACCTAAAAATCTCCTTTGAATTTGTAACTTGTTGCAAGTCTTTTGTTTGGCTTTTAAAGTCTCCAGATAGTTAAAAAAAAAAGTTACAGGTGATGGGTATTGACTCAGCACAGGGGCTGCTAAGAAGGAAGGAGAGTCCTGCTCTTTGGTTATCTTGATTCAGTGTGGGACCCCTGCAATCCTGATTTCAGAGTGTAGCTGTAAAGCAGAGGGAGGTGGGGGTCCCAGGGCTCTGCTGGTGCTGAATCTGAGGCTGCTGGGTCCCCTTTGCCCCGTCTCCCACACACAGAGCTGGCTGTCCCAGGTTCCACAGCCGTGCAGCAGGGCACTTGTCCCTTCATGGCAATCTAATGGCCCAATCAGCCTCCTGACCACTGATCCCATGAGGTGACCCTTGGCTTTTGGTCGAGGGTTTGTCATGGCTCCATCAAGAGTGGATTCAGGCCGGGGAAGGTGAACACAGCGGGAACCAGGGGCTGCCCGGGCCCTGGGCTCAGCTCGGGCTGCCAGTGCTCAGCTTTACACAGGAGCTGCAGTTCTGCTTCCCTGCAGCAGCAATCCGGGCTGCAGCTCCTCCTCAGGCACAGCTTCTGGTGCAGGGTGAGAGAGCCCTCCTGCTCTCACCCTGCTGAGCTCAGAGCACAGGCTTGCAAACCTGGGAGCTGAATTGCTCGCTGAACAAATTGCAGATCATGTTGCTTTACAGAACCAGTGGTATTTTTGTATTCTTTGGATTTACTGTTCATTCTTTCAGTTCAGACCAGTGATCCGGCACCTGGCTGTGTTAGTGTATTGATTAATCCAGAATCCCATCTGCCACTTCACTGCAAGGTATTGTAAAGCTATCAGGAGGCCCTGAAACATTTCCGAAGGGATATCAGAGCCTCGTGCTTTCTGTGCAAATAGAAGGCAGAAGAGGAAGAAGGTTGCTGGAGCAGACTTTTAAAAGGAAGAGTGAAAATTATTTAGCAGGCTGATCCAGCCAGGAATCCCCCTCAGCTTGGGTCACATCAGCCCTCTTGTTGCTGGAGTTTTGCTCAAGGAGATGAAGCCCTTGCAATGGCAGGGTGGCATAGCACAGGCTGGGCTCTCCCATTTGCACCATGACCATTGTGCTAAGCCCATCCCTTTCCCATTCCATGGCTCTGGCACACAGCAGCTCCACAGCAGGGACCTGCATGTTCCTCGAGGCCTGACATGGAAACCTGAGCATTGCCAGAAAAAGACCAGGAGCCTTGTACAGGCCTTGAGCAGGGATGGAAGGGAGGATCAGACCACAGAGCTGGCTCACAAGGGGGTTTTTCTCCACCCAGGCAGGAGTGGGAGGATGTGCCACAAGAAAGGGCCCAGCAGACACGTCAGATGCAGAGCTTTAAATAGCTTGAGTGACATTAATAGAGAGGACTTTTGTTCCCCCTGCTCTGCACTGCTGCAGAGCACTGACTCTCATCCTCTGGGATGGACCTGATGGGCATTGGGGCTGCTCCTAAGAGCCCAAACATCAGGGATTGACAGACTGATGGACAGAGCTGTCATCAGTCTCCCAGTCAGGTATGTGGGGGTAAGGCACAGTGGTCAAATCCTTCTCCCCAGTGGAACATCCCTCTCCAAGGACCCCCTTTCTCTCCAGCCTCAGAGCTGCACTTCAACCCTGCTGAACCAGCTGACGTTAGAGAAGGAGACTTTGGATTTTGAACATGCAAGAAATTGCCCCTGTAGGCTTGAATTACTTATAGAGTATAAATGATGCCTGAATGTTAATGCACATTCCAGCACGCACATTCCAGAGGGGATGATAACTTCACTAAGTGCAGCCACGCTGCACCGGAGATGAATTCAGCCTGGGGTGTTTGCTGGCAAACACAGCACCATCCATCCCTGCTCATTCGCCCCAAACCCTCACGTTTGTGCCGACTTGTGAGCCAGGAGGACTCCAGAAGAGAGGCAGGGAGTGGGAAATAACAAAGATATATCTGTACATTGGAAAGGTAAATTGCTCCCTCGGAAAAAGTGATCCCGAGGGTTGGCAAGTCACTGGTAAGTAGAGCAGCAGGCTGGAGCTGGAGACAGTCCCTGGTAGATGAGAGGATCAAGCCTGGAAGGCTGCTATCAGACAGACCAGCAGGACCAGGGTCTCCAGTGGTCCGGGACTAATCCTGACCCTGCCTGCGACAGGCCAGAGCAGTAGTGGGTACAGCGTGGCTGGGAAGGGAAGGTTGATTTGCCTGGCAGAATGTGCATTTTAATTGCTCATTTTCTTGCCTTTTATATGTGATTTGATTGTGAATTATGTTTGCTGCATTTGTAATTAGAGGGTAGAGCAGATGGTGAGGTTTTGTCTGAAGTGATGTAGCCGTTGGAGTAACTCAGACTCCCGGCTGATGATTTCCTAGGAAGGGAGTTGTTGTGACATGAAGAGACCCTGGGACATGCTCTGAGAGAGACCCACTTTCTAATTAGTCTGGGAGAGAGCTTTAAATTACAGAAACCAGTATTGGCCCACTGAAATCAGCATCCAGGCTGGTTTACACCACCTGTGAAACTTTTCACTGGGGAGAAACCATTTTTGCCTAACACCTAGAAATGCCTGCTCTCAGACTGTGCCTGCAGTGAGCTGTGCTGTATTCACTGACATGTGGCACATGCCACAGCCAGCCCACAAAGTGTCAGTGGGGTTTGCTTGTGAGCCTGAAAGGGACTGGATGGTGAAAGCTGCCCAGTGCTTGACAGAGACTGTGAGCACTGGATTTTCCAGGAGGCAGAGGAGGAGGATGGTGAGCTGGATCTGGGGGCTTTACAGCCTTTCCAGCTTCCCCCTCTGAGGCTTTGGCTGCCCACACCCTGACACAGCCACTCACTGTGCCACAGCCTGCTGGGGCACAGGGTGCAGGCAGAGCATTCTGCACAGCCAACCCATCCACGGGGGACAGATCTTCACAGCCTTGGGAGATGCCCAGCTCTGCCTTGTCTTCATATCCTGCACTGGGAGGCAGTGTTTTGTAATTCAAAACTTCCAGAAGTTGCAAAGTTGAACTTTGGGAAAGGAAACTTGGAAAGTTGTGGGAGTTCCCTGAAGGGTGACATCACTTTATGCCTCTGTGTCTACCAGACACTTCATTCATCAGCTTCCCACTTGGTTGGTGATTTGCAGTGAAAATGATGGACTAGAGTCTCAAAACAGAGTGGATCCTGACTATATTTTTGAAAAAGAGAGAAAATCCTTCCTAGAAAGTTGCTTAAATATGTTTTAGCCTTTCATCCATGTCTTCTTTTATCAGACACAAGCTTTCAGTGAAATGCCAGTAGGCAGAGCTGAGAGCTCAGCTAACCAACAGCTCCCAAAATAAGCTGTTCTATCACCTTCCAGCCTCCCACCTTGGAAAGATGAGGTGTTTCCCATCCCACTGCCTTTCTCCACGCAGTCAGACCTTCTGCTTCCCTTCAGAAATCCTTAGCACAGTGTGAGCCTGACTAACGAGGCTCAGGAAATGCTGACACTCTGTTCCCTCCTGAAGGACAGTTGTTTATGACATTCATTTATGATAAATGGAAGACATGTGGAGTGTCACCCACGCTGGCCCTGGGGAGCACATGCTGAAATGCAGGGGGGTGAGTGTCTCACAGTCCTGGCCTGCCTGTCCCACTTTCTAGGAATGCTCTGCTCCTTGGGCAGTGCCACCCCTGTGTGGGAGGGCACAGGGCAGTGCAATTTAAGGTGAGCTTCAGGCTCTGACTGCATAAATCCCTGAGGATCTGGGTAGCTCCACAGAAGCACCAGAACCACCTTGGTGTATCCTGACCTCCCTGCACGCCCTTAGCTCTGACCTGGCACCTGCCCCTCACTCTGGAGGCAGCGCTGATGCACGAAGGGGCA
Source organism: Aleadryas rufinucha (assembly GCA_013397815.1). Taxonomy (NCBI): domain Eukaryota; kingdom Metazoa; phylum Chordata; class Aves; order Passeriformes; genus Aleadryas; species Aleadryas rufinucha. Next base: position 75,383 of record VZTH01005151.1, read on the forward strand.
CTGAGAAGGTCCCATAACAAATCAAACCTACTTATAGGGGTGTGTGCCTGCTCTGACAGGGATCTGGGAGGAGGGATGGGAGGTTTCCAGAGGGAGTTTGCTGTCTCTGGTGGCTGCAGTTGGTGTGACAGCACCCTTCATCTTCCAGAGGGCTGCAGTTTCCTACCTGTTCTCTCCGGCTGGTGCTTGTAAACACTCACAGATTTTTATTTTTACTCCTTAATACAGCAACACTGTGAGCTCTTTCATTCGTAAAACCTATCTGAAGAGAAAAAAAGGAAATATATTTACAAATGCACTCGCAGGCACACACATATCATTTAAGACAACAAATAACTAGGAGAGAAGAGGCAGTAGTAATTCACTCTCGTTTTTCCTCTGATGTTTTTAAACGCCTCAAGTTTTCCTCTCATGGTTTACGATGTTATCATGCTCCTGTCTAAACTACCACCTTAAAATACATTCTACATGGTTATTTTCTCCATAAAATCCTGACAATAATAATTTCCCCTGTACTCCTACTTGCACTGTAATTTTGGATCTGCCAAGCCATCCACACCTGTTTGATGGCCAGCAAATTGCAGCCTTGCAGGAATCTGCTGTCCCCGACCATCACTCGTGGGTCACATTGCTCCACTCCGATGACGAATTCCCTGAGCTGGCAGAGGTGGGCTTGGATCACCTCAGATCACCAGCAAGGACTGGAGGACATCAAGAGGCTCATTTAATGAGTTGTGTCCTTTCAGTATCGATGGTGCTGCCCTGGGCCAGCCCATGCTGGTGACCTTGGGCAGGGCCTCGCTAACGCTGGTGTGATGGCAGTGCCAGCTGTCCCACCTGATCCCACGTGTCCCTCGGGGGGTTTTGCAGCCCACGTGGCTGCCAAATGTGTCATGCTGGAGCTGCAGCAGCAGCTTGTGCCCGGCCAGGCTGGTTCTTGCCCTGCTCCCTCCTCCAGCTGTCACTGCACTGATCCCTGGGCAGGGATTTGGGCCAGGAGCTGCCCTGACCAGAGCTGTGCTGGGGCTGCCTTTCAGCTGAAACAGGAACCATTTAATCCAACAGTGCTTTTCGGAGAGCCTTCTGCCTGAGCTCCCCATGAGTGCCCAGGAACTGCAGCCCTCTCTGAGCAGCAGCTCCTGCCCATCCCAGGTGGACCAGAGGATGGAATGCAGACCTTGAGGAGGAGCAGGTCAGGACCCAATGTCCTGTAATGTGTGCTTAGTAAAACCAGAGGTTTCTTGGAGAAAAATTCATCATCTGTTGTAACCTGGTGGGTGTTTCTTCCCATACCTTTGGAAAGCATTGCAGCGTTAACCCTGTCCTGGTTAGATTTGAAGCAAAGGCTTTGCTCTCCATTACTGCTCTTGCCAACTCATTTGTAGCAAGGAAAGAAACCCTGGGAGTATTGCCAAGCCATGAGAACATCCTCACAGAGCCTGACACTGCTACTGCATGATATCATTTCTCCTCTAGGTTGTTCCAGCTCATCTGAGATAAGGGCAAGATTATTTTTTAGGCTTTTTTTTGTTTGTTTAGGTTTCAGTTTGATTTTTATTTTGAACTTTCAGCTTACTGCATGGAAGATTTTTGGATCATCTGAGGTGCTATCTGGTCTTATCTCCAAAGCACACTGCTGAAAAGCATCGGGGAGTGGGTCTGGCTTAAGCAGGAATTAAGTGGCTCTCTGGATTTTGAGATAGAACAAGCGTGGCGTCCTGCTGCCTGCACACATCATTTGCTTTGTCCAAAAGTTGCTTCAGTCTAGCCCAGTGCAAACAGAAATTCATCTGCTTAGTTCAAAAGTTTTCCATGTAGCCCAGACATTTGCTGTGTACAGTGACATCTTGCATCCACGGGCTGAGAGAGCTAATGCCTTGCCCAGCGGTTATTATGGTTAATAATAATAATAATAATGGTTGTGCCAGCCTTTACAGAAGAAGGGAGGGTAAGCAGGGAAATGCAGACACTGGTTTGCCCAGGTCCAGGACCCTCGCTTCTTCCCACACTTTGGTGGAAAGCAGGAGTGGTTGATATTGCTCCTCCCTTGCTGCCTCATGGCTGAGGTGGTTATTCCTGAGCAAACAGAGGAGGAGGAGGAGGAGGAGGAGGAGGAGAAAGAGGAGGAAGAGGAGGGCAGAAGCCCTGTTTGCCCCAGTGTTGAGGATTTTAACAGCGAGTCAGCCCCTGCTTGCAGAGGAGCTCAGGGAAGAGGGGCTGTGAGGTTCAAACCCCCTCTGTTCCAAAGCCATTTGTTTGTTTGCTGGGTTAGGTGACAGAGGGGAAGGTGACTCTGGGTGGGTGCAAAGCAGCTCGTAGGAGCAGGGGAAGGGGCAAGGGCATCTATTGAGAGGGATAATGGACTGTTTGGAGCATGATCTGGGGATCTGTGTGTTAAAGCTGCTGCTTTGTCTCAGATTAACTTCACTTGAGCTTGCAGAACTGAACTGAGCGAGGTTTTCTGCCTCGTTTTGCCCTTGAAATGCTGATCCAAGGAGAAAACATGCCTGCTACACACTTTGGGCCATGCTCTGCTCTTGGAGGTTCCTCATTCCTGTTCTCTCTGGGACAAGCTGTCCATCACCCCACAGGACCCTTCCACTTTTCCCTCTCTTTCTCTCCTTCTATTTGTTTTCAGAAAGAAGAATTCCACTAATAGCTAAATCACACACCAGTGAAGTTTATCAGTAGTTTGGAAGAGATATTAGTAACATATTTGCTACAAAGTCAGTGAGGGGAAGTATATTAGCTCATGGATGAAAGTGTGTATTTTTTTCCCTTTGCTGCCTAGTTAGCTCTCAAATTTCTCTTAAAATTGACATGGAACAGCAGAGACACCCAGCTTCTTTCTCTCTTTTTCCTCCTTCCCTTTATTATGGATATTAAATTTATGTATAATATATATACTAGATATAAAAATGTCATATTTATAGATAACAATACATATGTAATATTTATATAGAAATGTAATGTATATAACAATGTAATATAG
>VZTH01005152.1:0-18856 GCA_013397815.1 Aleadryas rufinucha
CTCAGGCTCAAACCATCACACATAAAAATTCTGTTTTCACTTCTCTGCTTCATCCTCTAAAGCACTTATGTACTATCCCTCAGTTGCACAACACAATCTTCCAGCAATTTTAGGAAAACTCTCTCTCTACAAGCTCCTAAGTAGGCTCTTCATCATGGTGTCTTTAGAAAACCAACATGCCATTCTGAATAAATAAGTACTCAACAGAGAGAATTATTTATAATGAATAATCTCTGATCATGTGCAAATGTCAAGTTTCAGACAGACAGTCCAAGTAATAACATACTTACTAATGTTCCACACCTGACATCCTATTATTATTCATTTTAAGTATTGACTTAAGACTTGGAACTAGATAACCTCTTAAGTGTTTGGATACTATTGATTTCATCTGCAATTTCAAGGCATTACCATAGCACTGAGACTGTTTTCACGGGAATTTTATAATCCCTTTCTGATTTTTCATTGGAATAGGGAAAATGTGATTTTTTCAAAGGCATTTAAAACAAATCACCAATCCAAATCATAGAAAAAAAAAAGCTGAACCTCACAATAATAGGCTTCCTTCCTGTATTTCTATGAAATTTAAACTTTGAATACTGAGAAGTGCACAGCACTATTTATTTATCACTGGGCAATTCAGATCAGAGAATTCAACCAGCTCTAGTATAGTTATTAATTTCTGAAAATACCTCTAACAGCTGAATTTTATACTATGAAACTAAGTTAAAGACTGATACTGCTTAGTTTTAAGTTTTCTAGAAATAAGCTAGAAATATGCAAGAACTATAAAAAGTAAATTATAATTAATTATGTTCTTTATAATTTCATAGTATTATTTTACCTTTTACATGACATCCTATAAAATTATTTAGAAATTAATTACATTATTTAAATGTTAGCTCTTATTAGAAGTACAATGCTAATCAAATGTGGGATTTTATAAACCATAAAACTATTAACAAATGAGAATAATCTTTTACAGTCTGATAAGAAAGTGATCTCATTTTCATAAAGGTAAGTCACACTAATTTACTATCACCTCAGAGTATAACTCCATATCTGATTTTAAGTAATGGTTTTTAATAAAACACAGTGCTATTCTTTTTATGGGTTTGCATCAACTACAGCTATCTGTGGAAACAAGGTCATATAAAATAAGAGTTCTAGCGTGCATAGCCATTATTGACATTGGAACCTACACTACCAGAAGAAAAGTACTGTTTTCTTCACAGTGGATTAACAAGCTTTCTTGTAAGCATTGATGCTGGAACATATCCAGTATCAATATCTGTGATAGTGCCAGGAGTTGTGCTAAGAAGATCAAAGTCCGGTGAAAAGGAGCAAGAGTTAAAGCTCTTGTTGGTACTCTAAAAGTTCAGGTAGAAACACATTCACCCCTCCAAAGAAGGGGATGGCTTTACATATATTGATACTAGCCAAGAGTTGCTTTCTCAACAAAAAATTATTAGTATTGAATTATGGTAGCCTTCCCCACTAAAAAGGGATAAAATATTTGTACATATTGAATGATAAATTTGAGTGAAGACATTGAGTGCACAGGATAACAAAGTCTGACAGGTGAAAAAACATGAATTTTTGGGAAAATTTTCTATTATATAGAAGGAGGAAAGTCAGTCTATAGCAAAGAAGAGAAAAGGAAGCATATATTCACATAATATGAAATTACCATGATTCAAGGAGTATTGTGCAAAATTATTTAAACACTAGTCAGTGAAGTCTTATGACTACTATTGCCTGTGTTTGAGAGCTCACACATGGCAGGTACATCAGGATTTTGGGTTATTTGACGAGAATAAATTCAATGTTTATACTTCAATGAGGAGGAAAAAAGAAGTAAAAGTAGGAATACACTTGCAACAGGTATTTGGCATCCATACATTTAGTGCCCCTTTATGGAAGAACTGAAGAGCTGAAATTGGAGAAATGAATGAAAATTAGAATGAAATCCAACAGCGACGTAAAAATCTGTAGTTTAAATGGAGAATTAATAGAACATGTCACTGCCCATGACAGAGAGATTGGAATTCAATGATCTTTAAGGTCCCTTTCAGCCTAAACCAGTCTATGGTTCTGTAATAATCTGCATACATATGGCATATGCAGTAGTAACTGAGCAGGCAGAAGATAAGCAGGAAAAGTATCTAGGGGAAGAATCCACAAAATACTTTCCTAAGTTTACCTCTGTTCAGTACCAGTAAGGCTGTATCTGAATGTCTTTTAGACTCTGAACTTCACAAAAGTTGTGAACAGTGTGGAGTGTCCAGGAAAAAAAAAGAAAACCAAAATGAAATATGAGAATTATCAGTAGCATAAAAGTATGACCTATCAAAACCAAATAAGGAAGTAGGCATTGCTTTTTCTAAAAATGAAGAAAAACTTGAAACTGTACAATTTCAGAAAAAGGATTAGATTTGCTCTGTCTGCCAGGACTAAAAAAAAAAACCCAAGTAATTTAAAAAGTTAGCAGGTTTCATCAACGGAAGATCCTTTCCTTTAGAAGCAGCTTGATATGTAGGTGAGGACGGAAAGTAGAAATCCTGCATGAGAATTCTGCATTTTCTCAGAAAGTGTTGTAAAGCAAGTGCAGTGATCTTGACTGGAAAAAGATTGTACCTCAAGGAGTTGTTGATCTACATGTCAGTATGCCCAGGTCTGTGCTGTCCGGAGTGACCATGGGGCTGTGTTGTGCTGCACAAGTCCTCTGGCTGCAGGACAAGCTCAGTGACCTCACTGTAGCAGAGGAGCCTGCAAGGAATCTCCCACTTGGTACCAGTGATTATGCCACCTGCATGGCCTTGCCTTGATCTAAAAGTGCAGCAATAAATTCTTGTGCAGATATCTTTGTTCTTTGACTGCAGAAATGCTGGATGAAGTTGTTTCCTTGTAAGAAAATCCTATAGCAGCTCAAATGACTGAAGTTGGAGACTGACTTCTATGGATAGGGTCTATACAGCATGCTGCACATGGATAAGAGACTCACTCAATGCTATGTCTCCCAGGGTTCCCAAATCCAAAGGGACATAAGATTATCTGTAGCATTTTCTCCTTATAGTGAATAAATAAATAATAAAGCGCATTTTAAAAGCATCTTACAGTGTGTCTTTCTTGCTGACATCAGAAGGGACCAGCACCTCCTAGTGTAAAAGAAGTAAACAACAAACAAAGCAGAAACAAAAAAAATCAGAAGACTACTTGCTAGATCCCATAGTGGATTAAACAGATGTGGTTTTGTTGTGGGTTTTGTTTGTTTGTTTGTTTTCTCGGGTTTTTTTCATTATTGTTCTTTTCACACCTGTGTCTTTTTTAACATTCTGTTGTCTGCTCTGATGAAAATAAAAATGTGTATTTGCATTTATCGTAATTTGATTTAGGCTAAGGATATCTTCAAATTTAATGTTTTTCACCCTCAAGGTTATAGTAAATTAATGAAGTGGAGAACTAGGATCCTTTTAAAGGTTCTCCAGGTCCCCAATGCATTCCCTAGAACATCTAGCAAAACATCATCCCACAGATAGTACTGCATACAGAGGTTTGATAACCAGCAAAATCGGCGGGCGGGGAGGAAGAAATGCCAACCAGTGAATGGAATTATCCAGTGTAATCTTTGGTTGAATGCAAGGTATCAAGGAGCTCACCAGAACTGCACTCATAGCTGGAGTGTTTGTCACACCCTCCACTGTGGATATCCTTACTCACAAACTTGACAAACAGTAGTCTGAAAGAGTACAGAAAAGTGGAGTACATAGTATGACCTCGTAGAAGTAGATGGATTAAAGACTTTCTAAAGCCCATTTCCAGCCTCAGGAGTGATTGATACTCTCAGGTATCTTATTTAAATCATAAGTAGGGAAAAAAGACACCTTTTTTTTTTTTTTTTCTGTTTCTCTACAGTGAATCTGTAGTTAATTGTATTGCCTATGACTGAATTGTCAAAAATCCATTCTTTAACTCTAGATTTTCTCTGATGCTAAGAGTAAGAAATTCAGAGTGACAGCTGAAAAAAAACCTGTGCTATCTTTCTGACAACATATATTCTGATAATCCTAGGCAATCTTAGAAGTAATTAGTAATCCAAAATATTTTTATAAAAAGCAGCAGGGTGTTTCTCTATTAAACTGCATAAGCAACATGATCTTATAGTTCTCACAACAGCTTCAGTGAAGAAAATATATCTCCTAATGAGTAACACTAACAATAAATACCAGAAAAATAGGGAATTAAACACCTGGGAAATTTTTCGTGTTGTGATTTTTTTATCATGTATTATAAATATTAATTACAAAACATATCTACATGCTCAAGACAATGAGCTTTATTTTTAACCACTTCTATATACAAAGCTGCCAAGCTTAAAAGAAAAAAAGGAAAAAAAAGGACAATCTCAAAACCCTACAAATGTCCTATCATTAGTGTGTATGGAAAACCTGTTTTTATTTTCTTTCCTGTATTTGGTTTATATGAGGAATTATTCTCATTTCTCTTTTGCAAAACATTCTTTCACCTCCTATGGGAAATCTAATGGGATCTAGTTAAAAAGTTATTTTCCCTTTGGATGTTTGCAATTTGTTTTAATGCAGCAGGAGGAGAATGGAATATTTCCCTGTTGTTATACATTAACAAGAATTTGCTTCCTTACAAACGCTGACATTGTTATCATTTTGCCTTTAAAGTGGCTGCTGTTTGGAGAACACCTACACTCTGCAAACACCCCATATGTGCTATGCCCAAATATACAAAGCTTTCATGATAAAAAAATGCCCTTCCCTTTGTCTTTGCTAAGCCTTGTGTTTCTGCAGTAGGTCTTACTGATAGTGTGCCACGTGGAGTTGTCTCTCAATTACTTAGTTTACCATGAATTAAAATTATAACATATATTTATATATGAAATTGTGGAGACCTGACTGTGGAAGCACTTTAAATAACTTCTATTCTGTTTATACTGATTTCTGCTAAAGCTTCCAGGATGATAGATTTTTTTAGATTTTTTTATCTCCAGTATCATTTCAGTGTTTGTGAAGGTGTTTGTCTGATGGTTTGGCTGTGTACTGGAATATTAGCCTTGATCTGTAGCTTCTCTTTTATGTCTTGTATATTTAATTTTATTTCCTTTGATCCCTCTTTCTTCATCTTTGCTGATATTTTCTTTGTTCTTTTGCTCCCCCCAACCCTGTTGCTCTTCTAAGACTCAATCACCTCCATTTTCATTTAATCCCTGACTATGCCACTACCTGTATCTTTGTTGTCATAGTTCTGATGTCTCTCTACTGGTTATCTTTTCATCTGGCTATCTGATTTTGTTTAGATTTTAGTCTTTTAAATTCTCTGCATTGCTTGAGTCTCTTTTAATCTGCCCTTAGTAATGCTTCTTGTTATAGCTCTTGATCTTTCAAGGAGTGACAAAACTGACAGGGACCATTGCTTATTAAATCTAAGTTTAAAACACCAATAAGTAGTCACTCATTTCTGCTGATATATAAAGTGTGTGACCAGAATTCAAGATGCACAGCACAATAAAGCCTTATTTCTGCACCTGATGTATTCAGAGATTGCAATGGAGGCTTGTGACTACTCAGAATCAGGGGTAAAATTTTTGGCTGTGTATGGCCTCACTTCTGCTTGCCAATTAATCCAAAACTTTTTTATGCATGTTTGAGTTATTCATACATTTCTGATGGAGGATTTAATTTGAGTACAGGCACACTAGCCTGGAAGATTTTGTACATCATTAATACCTATTTCCCCATGGAAAAGACAGGCTTCAAACTGAGCTATGACTTTCGTAAATCACTTCATAAATACCCTTTTCTCTAAGTGGATATATTAAAAATAAATGCAAATGTCATACCTGAAGAAATGACAAAGAAACATGTACCAAAAGAGATATTTCACATTTTGATGTAGATGCAAAGACAAAAATTAGATAGAAGCATGAAAACAAATTTTTAGGATATCTGAAATCCTACTTAAGCTTCCTCAGTGTTTCTATTTATCTTCCAAGATCAAATTTCTTCCTGATGCAGGGATATAAAAAGTTTTACGTCAGAAATCATCTGCTAATGTTTTTCCTACACTTTTACATGTGTGTGCATGTATATGTATAAAAACAAATTTGTTTCCATGATCTAATTAAGACTATAAATAACATTCATACACACAAAAATGCCAAGAGATATATACCTTTTTATTTGTTTGAGTTGAAGTTCCTCTTTAAATTTTACTTTTAAATTCTGAAAGGATAAGACAGACAACTTATTCAGCAGATTGATTAAGGTCAAGTTACTTTTGGCATTATATGAATAATTTCTCATCCTTTTATGAGACAACATCCACACCTATGCAAGTGATTTCTGAAATTAAAATCATGAATGTATTTTTTAGGTTTGCAAGTGCATGGAACTAATGAGCAAGTACTTAAAATTACAGATGGATGAAAAAAAGGATGTGGTTTTAGCTTCCATTTTCCTGGAAACAGATTTTTTTTTTTTTTAAATTGCTTTTGAAGTTCATTAGATGTTGTAGAAAGATGTCTGGGGGTAAAATCAGAGGAAACTGAGAAGGTATATTCTCATCCTAACAGAAGTTAGAATGGCACAGAAATTACAGGGTGAAATAGAGCTGCTGGTCCCTGGATAGAACACAGTTGGCTTGCTCAAAACCTATTCCACGATGAGTCCCCACATAGGCAATCTGCACCGTAAGCACCTGCTAAGATAAAATGGATGGAACAGGGGGTGGAGGGGAGTGGAGATATCAAGGCCAGGCTCTGCTGAAATCCTTGCAGGGAGGGGAACTTGGTGAGACTTTGCAGCTAAGAAACTGCACAGCACCTGTCTGCTGGGTGAGACGGGAAAAGATGTCTTGCTGCTGAGCCAAAAACTTTGATGAAATCGCTCTCCATGGATGAACTTGGTTCACTATAGCCTAATTGGAATATTAGAACACACTTGTTGGGTAAAAACTGCACTGTATTCACACGGAATACTTTTCCCATGGATTAGATCCTGACTGTGTGTTGCTTTGAATATGTTTTTGCAATCAGATACTGTCACTGGCAATCCTTGAACCTTAACCGGTCACAATTTTATATTTATGAAGAGTGTTATTCCACAGACTGTTAGTGTGAGACCTTCATGAACAATGGCAGGCACCAGTAGTGGACAACACACTCAAATAAAGCAGAATGCTGACTGAGGGGTCTCCCATATGCTGTTGATGTATTTCCCTGAAAAAGTCACTCAAACAACCTTCCAGTACAGCAGGACAGCAGGACAATTCAGTGAAGGGTTCCCATAAAAGGATGCTGACAGACCGGTCAAGAACACTGACAGAAAAATCCAATAGTAAGGTCCAAGGAAATCTCCCCTTTCCATGTGGCAGATGTCATTGTGAGAAAATTTCTGACAGTATAATTTCTGCTAACAAGACTTTGTGTCAATACTGATATTTTGTGTCCTGTCTGCTCTTTACTATTCATATTCTTCAGAAAACAAAATTTATAATATATATTTTCAAACATGTCAGACACAAAGTCATCCCCTGGAAAACATTGTGCCAGACTTCAGTCTTTTCTAAAGGGCCAAGTTCATCAACAGAAATCTCTGAAGTCAGAAAATGCTGTAATATAGAATAAAAAATATTCCTGCATTTCACTACAGCTGTCACCAACACCAATCCTTTATCAAAAGTCATCATGGACCACCATTCACAGACCATTCCATCACTTCATGGTTCCATCTGTGGTGATCAAGAGAACAAACAAATTTTAAAAATCAAAGATACTTTCACTCTTGCTCCCTCTTTATTGTTGTTATCTGAGTAGTTCAAGAACTTCTTAAAACTTTTTCCAGTGTTTTGTTCCATGTGGATCTTCTTTGGTTGGAAGAGATTCATCTTTTTTTTTCCTTAATTCTGTATAATACACTCTTGCCAAGAACTTTTTACAAATTCTGATTAAATACAGCTATTCACAGTTATCAATGATCTGCTTTGGTTTCTGGGGTACTTCTTCCCTTGTTCTCAGCCTTTCTTCACAGAGATCTTGAGCCAATCCAGTCTGTTTAATTGCTGTTTCTCTGCTACCTAAGGATAGCACTGCAGGAAAACAGTGGGTGGACAGCTCAGCACTGACTCATAGTCTTGGTGAAGGTGATGGCGTGACAGATTAAAGCATTACTGTGTGTGGCACACTGACAGACAGAAAAAGAGAATTGAGTGTGAGAAAAATCCCCATCTACTTCATTGTATTCTGAAATCTGACTCCTATGAAGCGTGGGTAGGTATATGATCTCAGCTCCTCACTTTTTCTAGCATTTATAAAGTTTGTGGAAATTAAACTTGCTCTGAAATTATAACTTCTAATTCATAATCAAGTGCAGTTTTGAGAAAACATTAAACATTTAGGTCAAAACTCTAATTGCTTTTCTCATATGAATAAATAATCTAGTAGAATATAACTTGTCATTGAAGTAATAATATATTCTCCTCACCTAAATATTTCAAGATGTGGTTTACACCTAATCAAGTAACAAGATGTGGGGTTTAGACTTAAACATAGGCTTGCATCTCTCTCTACTTTTACTTGCATTAAGAACTCTGTCATTTGAAGCTACAGTGGTACAGTTGTTCTGCCAGCAGCTACATTAAAAATGTTTTCATAGGCACTTTGCAGAGTTATTAAAAAGTAAATTAAATTGAAATCTCTAAACAAAATTTAAACACCAACTAATGTTAAAGGAAGAAAAAACTTATGTGATGAGGGTATCTGAAACAAAAAGAGCATTCACTGGGTTCTGATTTTCCATAATTAATTTGTCCTAATGAAACCACAAATTTTGATCATGCTAAGCCATGGCTGTATTAAGGCTGAAAATCTTGTACCACATTAAATATGCAGGGAGGCATCAGGCTGTGACTTAACTGATACTTAGGAAGCAAGGTAATGTATATGTGTGAATTTGGGTTTAATAGTTCAAAAGGGGTTCAGAAAAATTTCAGATTTCAAATACATAATACTACAGAAGTATATTTCTTAGGCGATTTCTCAGGTGAAAAGTAAGCTTTTCACACAGTAGGAGTTCTTATAATACCATGTGCTGCAAACTAAAGCCCTATTCACAACACATCTTCTTGGCAGACAAATTAATTATTATCTGTTTTATCATTGGGATAATTATGATGAATGCATAGATGATGTGCCTCTTTCCACCCATTCTTGCAAAACAGTAATTAAAGGAGTTGAGAATTCAATCTAATTTTAGAAAGAATATAAAACAAGTGTAATATACTTAACAGTAAGGATATCTCAGATATAAAGATAATAAATCTTGGTAACTTAATCATATTCAGAATTAAAACAACCTTTAAAATATATAACACATGGGAAAGAGAAGCTAATATTCTCATTAGTGACAGTTGGAAAGGAGCAAATTATTATTTGATGGAGTTTCCATGAGGGGATTCTTACATGAAGAAAGCGTGTTTAATTGAAACTGCCAAAATCAATACAGGAAAAAAAAAAAGGTATAGTGTTCTTTGAGTTTAAATAAATCTACAGAAAACACTTCAAGATGGAGGTCTAAGATCTTTACAACAAATATGGCACAGCAAAACAAGAATGTTGTACTCCAGAAGTTCTAGAGGAAGCTTGCTTGAAAGACTTAAGTATGGAAACATAACATATAGCAGGAAATTTTTCATTTCTCACTAGACAGACTAGAAGCACACCTATAAGGAAATGTATGGATTAATTATACAAACACACACACATATGCATATTTTTTTTTTTTTAAAGGATGCAAAATTATTTAATCTTTTAAGGACTAAACATATCAATACATTTAAGAAAAAAATTACTTTAAGGTCAGGCATCTAGTCCCTAAATAAACACAAAATTATTTCAGGGTACTTTTGTTGACGTATATCATCTGAATAATAGATGCATTAGGTTTAAATTGAAGCTCCATAAGCGTGGATGAAGAAAAATCTGCACTATGCCCCCACTAAATTTTTACACTTAGTGACCTAAATTGTTGCTAGACCCACCTTTAGGGTTATGTAGATGTGGAGTTATGGGAGCTATAACTTTAAGCTTGTTCTCTGTAAATGTTTCCCGGGAACGTCTCTCTGGAAAACTCCATTGTAGCACCCTAGGATCCATGTGCTGAGTAGGAAAGCTGAGCTGAGAACTGCTGAAACACCAGTTCACCACCTTAGATAATTCTGATGTGTTTCTTCTGGAAGTATGGTCCAAGACCTTCCAGAATGGGCTTGCTTTGTAGATATGAACATTTCTCTGGCCTAGGATGGACTAGAGAGTGGGCTGTTATTCTGCTGATTACACTAGCTTTAAAGGTTTTGCCATGCAAGAGTTTCTTGCCCTTGATTCTCAAAGCCCAAAAGCATGACAAGCACTATGGTCAGTTCATCAAGGCTTGCGCTGCAGGGACCTAGCAGGAAACCTTTGTCCTGAGAAATGACTTCTGACGACTCAACCACATGGCTGAAGCAACAGGGCACTGTTCAAGCTAACTTGGGAGACCCTTTGTCACCTAAGTATCACAGATTCACACCCCTGGCTGTAGGAACCAGTGGTTTCAGCATTTCAGAGATGTCTCAAGGAAGTTATAGCTCTAGCTGTAGGCAGCACTGAGGCCAAGTTCAGGAGATACAGATAGTGAAAGGCTAAGAACCAAATCCATTGCGTCCAATTCTTGCCCAGCTTTGCAAATAGCAATGTGCATATTCTTTTGTCCCCAGGCATCATGTTTGAAAGTAACCTAGGCCCCCAAAAAAGGCAGAATGTGAAGTAAATTAAGAGTTAGCAAGTAGTCTATCTGTGTCTGTCAACACTAAGAAAATGGGAGCTCTGAGGCTGTAAAGCAGAGGCAAGTGCAGATCTTGAGAGCATTCTACGTAGTGGCAGACTCCCTGAAATTTCCAGGAATTAGTTCTACAGAGCATTTTCAGATCCCAGAAAGCTCATCTTGTCTGGGAAATCTAGTATTGTTGCTATATAGCACTTTCTCACTGTGGGATTGTGTATATTTTTGTATTAAAAATTTCCATCCTACTTAAAGTATTTTAAAGACTAACCTACTACACTATGATCTCTTTCCAGCCCAGTCTCATTGTGAAATCAATACTTTACCATTTCTCTTTTCAGCAAAGTCAAACTGATGGACAAAGAAAAGTGTCATCATAATGTGTGTGCAAATCAAACTTGCTACTAGGTAATTATATGAAGCATCTAATCAAGCAAAATTAAGGTTTAAAAGTCTGACATCAAAGAACAGTCAGAGAGAGGCCAGCTGTGTAAATACTCTGTATAAATGTAGGTTTCTGAGTTCACTTCAAACCAGAAATTCAGATTGTGGATATTATAATGCTATTCCTATTAATTGAAATTTTAAGCCAAATCCCATAAAGCCCCCCAAACAAACAAACAAACAAAACAACACACACAATTCTGTAAACTAATTCTAACTGTTGTATGCCGTACATTTACATTTGGCAATAGTGGAAACTGTATTTCAAGCCCTTGGGTTTGTTATAATGACAATTACATAAAGGATAACCCAAGCTGACACTCCTCCAGGCATCTGACAAGCTGACATTGACAGTATTGTAAGCTGCAATATTGCAACTGTCTGCAGGAAGGCAGCGCAATATCTACAAAGCTGGCCCTGCTCTAGTTTTCAGTGTCAGATCTACTCATCCTTCTAGTCTAAACAAATGCATTTATTAAAACTATCAAAAGACAAGTATTATATCTAATTTTTCAGACAAAACCAAATCACCCAAAAGGACATGAATTCAACATCTGTGGAAAGACCATGCCCTCATTAAATCTGTCCTGTTCAGTAGAAGAATATGTGTCTCATGAAAATGCTATTTACTTGGCTGAGCAATCTTTCAGCTTGGGCATCACCTTATTGAATTGCTATTAGTAGTTTTTAGTTAGAACCAATATTAGAATATTGCAACTATACAAGAAAATAAATGTTACAAAAGCAGACATTCCAGAGATCAGGTTAAGCACAATAGAAAACTCATCTATAAAAGAGAAAGGTGTACAATAAGGACACCAAGACTTCAGACTTTCTTTTAATGTGTTATAACTACCATGCATATATACTTAGTGAATAGAAGTGTTTATAGGTCTGAATAGGATGAAAAACATTTTAAGAACATGTTAAAATTGTTTTGCTTTGATTTTGCTGTTTCACAGATTTCGCAGAATATTCTGAGTTGGAAGTGATCCACAAGTATCAAGTCCAACCCATAAGTGAATGGCCCACAGAGGGATCAAACCCACAACACTGGTGTTATTAGCACCATGCTCCAACCAACTGAGCTAATCCCAGTAATTTTTTTACTTCATTCATCAGCAACATCTTTAAAACAATGTAATTAATGATAACTTTAATTAATTAATTTAAGAACACAGTTACACTTCAGGAAAACAACCTCTGCAAAGAAAAATAGGGATCAGTGTTGCTAGAATTTCGATCTTTCATATAAAGTGCAAAACTAATATTCTCATAAGGTATAGTAATCAAGGCTCTTGTGGCACTTCTAGTAAGCATAGAGTTGTTAATTCCAGTGTCTTGGTTAAATTATATTTTGAGTAAATCAGTTTACTTTCCAATTCCAGTTAGACAGTTGCAGTCTTCATAACTTCTGCTACATTACCATAAATCAGCATGTTCCAAGTGGTTCCACTTCAGTGGAAGGGATTAAATTTTCATGTGTTTGGTTTGAAAATTGCTTTAGGATTCTCTGAAAAAACCAGTTGTAAATATTGTGAAGTCAAGGAATAAAATTCCACCATGGGGCAAAATTTGTTCATTGAGCTAAAATAAATTGCAGGATTGTTTTACATTTGGTTTTGTTTTTTATACTGGAAAGAATTTAGCCAATGCTGAGTGGAATTTTCATGTCTAAAACATGTTTTAAATAAAATGATTTGGATTTTTAATTCCAGTAAAGATACTATTCTTCCCCAAAGTATTTGCCTCCTTCCACTACAAATCATTTTGTATGAGGCTGTCTTGTGAAAGTATGATTCAAATTCCTACACTCTCTCCCGAATTAACTTTAACTGCTCAGACTGAAAAATAAAAGAAAGTGAAGAGTATTTCATCACTGCATCGTGTGACATGATGTGTCAAATTAAAAATAATAATAAAAAAAGAGTTGGACTTGTCAGCATCTTCTTTGTTGATGCTCATTCAAATTTTTTTTACCAATTTGCTCCAACTCTTATTATCTCTATGCTTGAGTAAAAATAGTGGCAAAATCACAGATGTTCAGTGCAAGAATTTATTACATATGGATTATTTCTCTGGAGCTAAAATATAATTCTTTCCTTACACAGTGAAAGCAAAAATAAATATGGAAATACCATGAAGAACATTTCATCAGAATTATTGTATTATATATACAATTAATCATAATTATACATAGTAGGCCATTAAAGCTAAGAAAATAAAGGAGGAATGTGTTCCCTACACAACATCCAAATATTACACATTTGATTTTTTCTTAAGGAATTAAAATGTCTTTTTTTTTCTTTCTCACAGATACTCAGAAAATAATAATATTCTATACTCATTTGCCAAGGTGATGAGATACTTTTCTGTTTAAGTAGACAGTGGAGAGGTCTAAGATCCATAATTTGATTCTAAAACTATCCACATAACACTTTGATTTTGTTTTCCTTATTAGGTTTGTATTGCTCATTAATAATTAATTCTAATTTAAGTACTTTTTAGTCACAATCTCCTCAGAGGCAAAGCAAAAAAATCCCACACCCCAACAAACAATCAATCAACCAATCAGACAAATAACCCAAAAGTTATGTTCTGCTCCGTATCCCTTTAAATTATTTATCCCTTTATATCTTTTGTGATCTTCAGATTTAAAGCTGTTTGAAAGCTAAAGAAGTTCCTAATTTGGAAAGATGTGTTGCCTTGCTCTCTCCTTTGCTTTATAGGTGCCCAGAGTATTTTTTCTGAGTTTTTTAGACCATGAACCATTGACTAGCATTTCCGTATTTCCATGCTTTACAAATGTATCCAGCACAATGGAGCACTTAATCTCCCATGAATTAGAATTTTGAAGTGAAGGAACTTTGATAAAAATTTCAAAAGAGCCCTTAGGTTTATTACTTCACTTTTACAACAAGTAACACCTATCTTGCTGTTGCAAATTGATAGCTATCAAACCATTTTATAGTTCAGCCATAGGTTGCAAGGAATCTGACAGATGATCACAAACACTTATATCAACTATAACAGAACTAAAATTCATAAACCAGAATGTGCTTCATGTGAGGACATATATATATATACACACACATATATATATACAGATACATACATACATATATATATATATATACACACACATATATATGTGTGTATATATAACAACACTGCTTAACCATGGGCTTTAACAGGTGCCTCAGAATGTTAATCCAGTTCTTTTTTTTTTAATGACTGGGTTTTTTCCTTGATCTTCTGAGACATTCTCTGTAGACAAAATAAGGGAAGGGACCTGCCACTGTATCATCTTTATGGTTACATCTGAAGATCTTCCTAAAGTGTGAACATAAGTTTTCTGCTCTTTCCTCCCTGCTGTATTGATTTCTATTGCTGCCTTTTTCTTCTCACCTGTCTTCAATCTTCTTCATTTTACTTGCCATCTATTAAGAGCCTGACTTAGCAAAGCAGCTGGTGTAACATAGCTGGGGCCAAATTGGCACATGGAAAGCAGTACTGTGGTTGGTGATTTTTTTCAAGAACTTAACTGCAGGAAAGTGAGAAAGTGACTGGATTCTTTTCCTTTCCTTTACTTTTCATTTTCTTTGTGTATGTGTGTATAGTTTGCAACTAGTAATATACTTTGTCTTATCCCAAAAGAAACTGGTTAAGCCAGACCTAAGAACATGGAAGAAATGCCTGAAACTATTTTTTTTTACTCTTTCACACAATTAAATCTTCTGTAGAATTTAGAAGTAATAGTTCTTGTTTTCTTTCTCCTCATGCATAAAGAGACTTTATAATTAACAAAATTATAAGGCAGTTCTTTAAAACAACATATTTTCAATTTTTCAGTGTAGGGTAGTTTCTCTGTGGATATTTCCTGTTATTTTCTATTTCACTCTATGTGTAATTAATATTAAGAGAAAATTCTTGCTTGATGGTATGCAATTAGTGTAAGAATATCCTGTAGCAGAAAACCAAACTGGAATTACAGTCAAAAACGTGGGGAGGGAAAAGAGCTCAAATAGATTTTAATCAATGTAATTCATCCAAGCAGAACTGTACACTCTAGCAGCTTTTATTCTCTATCAGCATGGAAAACTTCCTCCCTTTTTGACATCCCTAGCAACAACTATAGCAGCCTTCACAAAACAGTACTTTTCCAGCAACCTCATCCAGCATATGATATCAACAACTTCTTTGCCAAAATGTGGTGGCTCTGAATAGAGGAGTCAAGTGAAAACAAACAGAAGCAACTAATCTGTCAGAGTAGGAAACAAAGCTGAGATTCGTTGATCAGCAGTATAGGTCTCATTCCTGTAGGTCTGTGATCTATGAGAGGTAAACAGAAAAAAAAGAGGACATTATTTTCAGAGCAACAGAATGAAATTAATTTTTTATAATAATTCAGTTATTGAGTAAATCCTAAAATATTTAAAACAATTACATTGAAGTTATATGTTCACATTCATTTTATATAGCTGGTTTATCTGGGGGCCTTACAAACTATCATTTATCAGGAACACTTACACTCAATTATTTTTCCCCCAGAAATATGCAAATCTTGCCTAATACAATGTTTTTAAAGACTCTAAAACTACATTAATTCATTACTGAAATAATAATGGTCCTTATGAACAGCTACTAACGTATATGAAGTCAAAGAACACAAACTGCCTGGGAAGTGTCCTTATGTAAGGTTCCTACCTACAATGTCTGAATACCAAAGGAAAGGTGGCACCTAGGCTCTGAAAGGCAAAATGCTGCTCTGAGGAAGAAGAGACCATGCCTTTTGTCATGGCTACGATAAGGTCCTTTGGACTTTGAAATGCTGAATTCTGACATTGTATGCTTAGAAAAGTGGGGTAGGGTGAAACATGCACATTTATCTGAAGAAGTTGGGGAAAGAAATCTTTTTGATTGTATTTTTCTGCAGTGTTTGCACAACAGGATTCTGACACTTGACAGTAGCCTCCAGATAAACCTGCTATATAAAATGACAGCAGTAACCATTAGGAAAAGTGGCAGCAGACACTTTGGGGTTTTTTTCACCCTGTACTCAGGCAAAAGCTCTATTCTGTCATTCATGTTGTGCACAAAAAGATTGGTGCTTATCAGCATTGACTCTTAGTGATATAGCTGGTGGAGGATGCGGCCATGCCTGGTATATGGCAGTTGCTATTACCATCCTATTTAATTTGCCAATCCATTTTCTCACCATAAAGATGTATTTTTCTTGGATTTTCCCCCCCTTGTTCAAATAGGCAGTAAAATAGCTATTTAAACCTGATGATCATGCATTCGCTGTTTGGGATATCTTATTACAACAGAATCTTTTTAAAGGCATGCCTTGATGACGTTAAGTAGACTCTCTAAAGCAGTAAGTTGTCTTTCTTAGAGGTTTTATTGTCAAATAAGAGAGATTGCACCCAGATGCTCTGTGTTCCTTTTCACTCTTCATCCTGGTTGCTCTCTGCTGAAGGCAGAGATCATAATACTTTGGTGTGGTTCAGTAAGCCTTGCATAATAATTGCAGTTTTTATGGTTAAGGTAATTCTGTACCTTTACTTAAAAAACAAATTCAACCAAACTAAACCAAGCAGAGATGCACTCAGCCACTCCCACTCCCTCAAACGATGTCTTCAAGCCTTAGAACTAAAGTTTAGTTAGGTAATTTCCATGAACCATTCCTACATCCTCAATTGCAAGTTTCTGCAATTCACTACCTGGAGTGTATGAGGAAGGGATTTCATTAAAATCCTGACTTACAGAGGAAGGTATGGCAAACTGGCATTGCCTTTGACAAACCCTCATTGCACCAGCAGCTGTGTTTCATGGTGTTTTATTTGTGGATGATAGGGCTTAAGCTGAAACCAAGATATGCCAAAAAAAAGAGTCCAGATCAGCAAATTAAAGCAAGCTGACTAATCACATAATATTAGAGATCCCTGTACACTGATTGGAATGGACTATTTTTTATGTGAAACTTTCTTTTCACCAGGGAAGTAGAAGAAAAAATGGCTGGCACAGAGAGAAATTGAAGAGTCGGGGCAGAGATTATGATAAAAGGAAGCTGTGAGTATGTGTGTTGAGCAGGAAGCAAAAAGCTTAAATACATTACTAGAACCCATATAGAATCAGCCCAGCTAACAGTCAAGTTCTATGTAAGACAGAGGGTAGAAGCAAAATCAGAGGGCAAAAATATTGCTTAGATGATCAAAAGCTGTATTTTTACGCAGGAAGTGATTAAAATGAAGAACGCAGAGAGGATTAGAATGGATGTGGTAATTAGAACAGGCTGTTCATTTTTCCCATTAACTTACATACCAGCACTGTCCTGATTTGCAAGTTTATGAATTTCTGGACTTTTAACCTGGATTCTTCATAGCCAATTTGCTCACATTTCATCTAGAAGCCATTAGTAGACTCCACAGGTAGAAGTGCTTTGTGCTTGTTATATGATATTACTTTCATATGTCTGAAAAGAATCCAGCTTTTCATTATTTTTGGTTCATGACATCACTGAGTTACAGATATAATACAGAGGTGAATTTATCTAAATAATGAAAGGCTGAATTCCTGCTGACAATGAAATTAGTATTCATTTACTGTAGCTGAAGAAGCTATGATAGGTTTCCCAGGTGAAAGCAAATAAAGAATACTTTGAAGAATTTGTTTTCACTGTGTTGTACTACAAAACAACAGAGCTCTATAATACTTTTAAGGGAGATTTAGGAAAGGTGGTGTTGTAACAGGACTAGTTAATCTAGACTAAAATTTGTGGAAGGAATAGTATATATTCATAATGATGTATTATGTGCTAAATAGGTCATATTAATAGTTTCAGGTGGGGGAAAGGGGAAAGAAAATAAAACAAGCTCAAATATTTTACTTAATCCTGTAAAAATACTTTATTTATAGTTTATTTCAATATTCATCTTTTTCTAAACCTGTTAAAACCTTCAAGTGGCTGACTCGAGTTATCAGCAGTCCTGAATCAATCACTGTACTAAAAAAAATTAAATTTGAGAAGCAAAAAACCACAACTAAACAAATCAACCAATAAAACCCAATCAGTATTTCTTTTGAATTTTGATTCTTCTGGTTACCAAACAAATCAGTAGTTGATAGTCCTGAATGTGTGTACTGTTAAGAAAGTGGTTTTTGTATCTTCCCTCATTTTTTCACCTTTTCCTCCCCACTGTTTAATCTTTTTATATGTTAAGGAGATGAGGAAGGGATGTCAGATTACATTCTCCAGGTTCTCCTGTCTATTCTAGAAAGAGAGCTCCAAGTATTCATTCACCAGTGCCAAGGAGGTCATGCCAGGTCCTTCCTGATGACGGGAACTGTTATGGTGTGTAAACCACAGCAAGTGTATGTATAACCCTTTGTATATGTATGCCCTCCTTTTATGTATACCTTCTAGAATATTCTTTGTACTTTAAAGCCCCATTAGTCCCTGGTTCTCTTGTCCCTCCCTTCTCCTTCCCCAGTGGTTGTTGTGTTGCCACTCAGTACCCTCTCTGCCCCCTGGCCCTCACCCAATTGGTTTATGTTGCTCTATC
>VZTH01005152.1:20432-76443 GCA_013397815.1 Aleadryas rufinucha
TCCAAGGTCTAATCTATGCACTAAATATGTTTTGATCAAGCAGTATGGAATTAACAGAAGGGAAGGGGTAAGAAGAGATTTCATAAACATGTAATAAACACATACTGATGAAAAATTTTCAGATTCACCCTGATTTCATGTATTTCTCATTTTATTAGAATTACTCTTGAAAGCACTTTTTCTAGCCACCAGAAATTCACACTGCCAGAAATAGAACCTGTACACAGTATCTCTCATGGTTTTATAAAGTAATACTGCAACCTACTGCAAAAGAATGGTAGCTTGTAACTAAAACCTAGGTTTTCTCCAGCATGCACGTAATAAGGCAATCAGTAAATTATAAGGGAATGTTACTTTAAAACAAACAAACAAAAAAAACCCAAAAAACAAACAAACAAGTAAAGAAAAGGATGATCACCATTTGAACTGCTTCTGTAAAAACCCTTTTAAGCTCTTTAGCCTTAGAAAATATTTTTCTATCATAAAAGAAAAAAATAGAAAGAAATTGTAATGATCCTCAAAATATTATGATTTTTTTTTCTCAAATGTTTTAAGATTAGCATGTAATCTACAGTTAGGAAATCGTTTACCACAGTCTAGAAAGGAAAAATACAAATACTCCCAGGCTTAATTTTTAAGATCTTTACTTTCTTGTGAGTTCTTTTTTTTTTCCCCAGAAGGAAAAATATTTACCCTTCATTCTATCATTCCAGAACTTTACACTGTATTCAGAGTATAAAACTTCAAATAAATTTCAATTTTTTAATGTGTTGAAAATGTACCTACACAAGAAGGAACCTTTTAACAGGTGCTAATTCCTTGAGCACGTGATTGACACCTACAGAGAGGCATGGGGATGCCAGTACCTTTTAGGCACTAAGTACTAGATTTCCTGTTTGATTGCATTGAAGGACAAAAACTGTATGCTCTGCTTGCCTTCTTTTACGAGTGTGGCCACAGAAAGCAGCTTTTCTCTTGCTTTTATCACAGTGAGCTGCCAGACTCCAGTCACTACGGGAGCTATGCCATCCACCTGCTTAATTCAGGAATCATGCTGGTTATTGCAACCCAGGTCAAGGAACTGATAAACAGTTCAGACCATACATTATCTTCAGCTGACAAAATCTTTTACCCTTTGTGCCTATAAAGAAGAGTGCTGCAGTAACTACATTGGACACTGTGCATCAGCCTTCACTTTATCCCTCTTTAACTGTCAAAAATCAGGTGACTAATCCATATCTTCATCTGGTACACCTCTAGGCACTTAAAGAAGGTGATTCACCCCATCCTACTATACATGTCCAAGATAGCAAGGACAAATTGTCAGTTGGAGAGCCTACCTCTCCATTGACAGTCATGGACGCCTGCCTTCCCTAAAATAGGCACCGAATCTTTATTAGATGGAACTAATAAAGCAAGATAAATCCAGTCCCACAGCAGAAAACATTAGCATAGCCCTTTGAATGTAAATAACATTTCCTAACATTCTTGGACTCCTGATTTCAGACTAGCCAAATTATTATGTATGATAATATATTTTATTTTCTGTCCATTTTTAATAGATCATCTGTACTACTCACAAGTCACACGGTCTCATGCAGCCATTTACAAACAGCAAATATTCTTGTGCTGGAAAAACCTATGGATTTTAGCATTAAGTAAAGGACTTTGTCAAAGCCAAAGAAGCTGAAGTTTACAAAAATGTGAAAGCAGAAACTTATAATAAAACTATGAAACCCACCTGTCTTAGAAATCTGACTTTAAAATGTGAATGACAGGAATGTAATTGTACCGCTGAGACTAATCTCCTGTTTGCATACTTGATTATTTCAATTATAATAGGTACCCAGTCAATTAGTAAACAAGTTATCTCAATATGAAACCATACCAACAAAACCTAAAATGCTCAAATGGAGTTAAAACTCTTGAAGACCTTGAAGACTTCAGCCTAAATTATTCTTTATATTCCTGAAAGACAAAAAGGTGACTGTATAGTATGTTAAAAAAAAAATTAAGAAAAACCCTATAAAAAGTGTGAGAAATAACAAAAGATGACACGTCCACTGACAAGACATAATCAGAACATGTCAAGAAAATATATTGCCAGAATATTAACTAATTAATAGTGATATAAAAAACTTAAAAGAGTGACTGAAAGAAATAGGTTACTGAGAAAGTGAAAGGCTAATCTTTCTACTAAATAAAATCTTAGGAGAATTTCTCTTTCTCAGGGTACAAAAATCACATATTCCATATAAACCCTTCAATTTAGCAGTGCAGTTCTGCCATTCTGAACCAACAAATTGACTTAATGGTTGTCTTTCAGAAGGGTAAAATAATATTAGTTTAATTTAATAGATTGTCGTGCAAATAATTTTACATTACCAAGGTTTTCCATCATGCAACATTTTAGAATGCTGGTCACTCAATTCATAATGTATGAATTCCCTATCATTTCAAAGAAAAAAATATGTACAGTGGTATTTTGATGTATTTTAGCCTTTCTGATTTCCCTTTTATTAAGCGTTAATTGTTCATAGTTTCCCACATTTCTTGTCCTTAATTTGCTATTTTCTAGCGCAAAGCTAGCTGTAAATTTATTAAAATTATTATTAAATAATATTTCTTTGTTTTCTGCATCAAAAAGAATAGAAACGAATGTGACAACTACATGTGTTTTCTTAGCTAACTACTTGATGTCATACATGCTTTAGTAATAGACGTGATGTAATAACACAGCCAAACTAAATACCTATCCAGACCGCTACAGATTCAGGTCAATTAGAATGCCTAATTCATTTATTGGGCAATAATCAACTATTCTCTTTTTTGTTATTTTATCTTATACATAAACACAACATCTACACTTTCTTGAAACATAATGTAATCACATGTATGTACCGTAATGTTTCACAAACCTCTTAGAACTACTGGAAGTGTGGGACAATTGCCACAATAATGTGGGGAAAAAGTGAATAGTAAGTTAGAAATATTATAGATGTAAGTTGGAAACCGTTTTTTAAGAGCTAGAAAAGTTCCCAGAAAACAGAAAGCAAAATCAGTGTAGGACTGTAAATCTCTGCTGGGATATATTGCCTCTGGTCACTGTAACTGTTTTATTTTTCAGATAAGTGTATTCAGCAGTGCTTTACAGCCCACATACCCTGCAGCCTCCTGCCAGTGGAAATTAGGTGCACACTGCTGTCTTTTTTACATGAGTTGACATGCAGCAAAACTTACGTGGGCTGTGTATTGTAGATGCACAATAGTGCATAGTGTAGGTGTACAAAGCTGCAATTAAACACAGTCACTACGACTGAAGTTTGAAAAAGGCAAACATGTATCACTTAGTAGAGAGTTTTTCAGTCTGGAACCCTTCTGAACAGGGATTGGAAATACACCAACTAGTAACTAACCCAGTTTTCTTTAAGTTCTCCAAAACAAGGATTAAATGCCTCAGGGCTCATGCCTCACACTCCATTTGTACACACTAGAAAACACATTCCAGTCTAGAAACCTAAGACCAGGAACTATTGGCTAAATAAAACCTGTCTGTGAAGGGCTCAAAGACATCCAGGGTATCTAACAGTTATGAGTTTCATTTTGCCAAACAGCATCAAAATTGCACCTGGCGTGAGCCACCAGGAAAGGTGCTGAGCTGCTGTTGGCTTGGCAAACACAAGCTCGCCAAATATAGGCTTTATTTAAATATAGCTGTAAAGGACTCAGGTAAGGCACAAGATATGCAGAACTGTGGAGCAGGGCTGGGAGAGCAGAACTAGCTACTGTGGGCTGGGACAAATCCCAGTGCAGTGACAGGAATATACAGGTTTGTAAAATTAGGGGAAAAGGGTTCCTCCTGAAGTTATCTGGAATTCTCTTTGCATCTATGGGTTCAAGGATCTATGCTAGGTGCTTCAGTGCATTATTAGATTTTTAAAGACATATTCAAAGTAACATATGTTCATTTCTATAAGCTAGAACTATGCCTGGTTCTGTGTCATCACTTTATTTTTAACTAAGAATCTGTTTCTATAGACATTTTGTCTGATACAGGAAAATACCATACTCCCATCTTTATTCTTCTTTTTGGGTGGTTGAAACACTTTTTGGTTTTAGATCTGAAAACTTTACAGCAATGTGTTTTAAGTAGCTTGGTCAATATTAGCTGTTCTTCGTGTTGCTCTCATTCCACGTTGACTTTTAAATGACCTTGTAACTGCTAAAGCAACAACTGTATCTAGAAAGGGGAGACAATGTTACCCACTGAAAATTATTTTGTCTTTATATATTGCTATATTTAAATGAGGAAATTTATGTTGTTTGTATAACTATACAAATATATGCAGAATTCAGTGATCTGGAGAAGCCCTCTCTTCTAATCTGCTGAAGCTTATGTGTCTGTGTAATTCCAGCCTTCAGAAGTTCAGAAGATTTCTTGAAATCTCAAACTTAAAGTTTCCAGAACGCTTTTCAACTTTCTCGTCTACAAAGAATATGATTGCTGGATAGTCCACTGTGACCAGACAAAGACAGGTCTTAGAACTGAAGCAAAAAGATAGGAAGAAGCGTCAGAAGATCAGTATTTATCATGTTGTCATGCTGTAGCCCTGCTAGGCAGCTCAGCCGCTTGCTCGCTGTCCACTGGTGGGATGGGGGAGAGAATGGAAAGGGTAGAAATGAGAAAACTCATGGCTTGAGACAAAGAGAGTTTAACAGGTAAAGCAAAAGCTGCATGCACAAACAAAGCAACATGACTTAATTTGCTCTCAGTTCCCTGCTAGTATAGGACAAAAGAAACTCTTTAAATCTAATGTTCCTTAGATGCTAAAATATCACTCCTGTGATTTATTTTAAGTATTTTTTTCTTGTCCTTTGCAGAGTGAAATCTCAACTTTAATTTTTGTCCTTCAGAAGAAAATTCTTTTCTTTTGCTTCCGAGTAACCATGTTCAGCTACATTTTTTTCTTCTCAGTCTGCTGCAATAGCTTGCAGAACTGATGGTTTATCATTATCAGCACTATGATGATTGAAAACATCTGTTTATGTAGCCAAACAAGAAAAACCATTTTCAATGTATAAAATCAGAACAAAACAGTAAGATTAAAACTTCTATCTATACCAGAATATCAGCCAATACTTTCACATGCAGCATGTGTTTTGTTTTGGACATATACAAGTCAAAACCTGTATAGTTTTATTACAGGTATGGGTCCCTGACTAAAGTTTAGTGAGCTAACAATTCTTATCAAAGAGCAAAGGAAAAGAACAAAGCCAATCGTGGTTTTTCTCTTGAAAAATCATGGGTTTATTTTTCCATTAAGGAAAAAAATAAAACATTCAAATGAGCAAGGACTATAGATGACCACTTTCAACACTTCACATGCAGTTCAGAAAGACCAACCTTCTTTCTCTTCTCAACATATGCAAAATATTGAATTTTGGTGACTTTGCAGATTAAGTACTAACCTGAATGTGTCTATTACAGGAAATTTTAAAGAAAAGGTTTGGAACACATTTAAATTCCTTTTGCCTACTTGTAAAGATGGTGTTTCTAAATGTATAAGTTAAAGGGAATTAAATAGTCAATTTGATGTGGTTCTTGGTCCTTATCTGTCCTATTTTTCATGTGGTAAATCTCCTATTTGTAGAAAAATATTTTTTTCTTTGTCTTCCTCCCTCCCAGCTAGGACACTGATGAATTATTCTTTGAAGAGCTAAGGGCCACTTGCAAGTCAACTGCCCTTGTCCTTATGGGGAACTTCAACTTGCCAGAAACTGGGAGCATCACACAGCTGGGCCAGAAGATTCCTAAAAAACCCTGAATAACAACTTTATGGAACAGCTTCTAAGGGAGTTGACTCAGAAAGATGCCCTCCATGATCTGCTGCTTGTCAAAGAGAGGATCTCATGAGCAACGGGGAGATTGGCAACTGTCTTGGCCACAGCAACATGAAGTGACCAAGTTTAAAATCTTTCTCAACAGGAGGAAAAGTGGCAGCAAACTTTACCTCTGGACATGAGGAGAGTAGACTTCAGGCTGCTCAGGGAACTAGTAAGTAAAGTCCTCTGGGAAAATGTTTCTGCAGGTGCTGGGGTCCATCAGTGCTGGTCACTTTTTAAACCTCACTTCCTAGGGGGACAGGTGCAGGCACTTCCCAAATGTCAGAAGTCAGGCAGGCAAGGTAGAAGGCCAGCTTGGCTAAACAGGAATCTTTTGCAGATAAGACAAAAAAGGAAAGGTGTATGCCCAGTGGAAGCAAGGTCTGGTGACATGGGAAGAATACAGAGATACTGCTTGCCACTCTAGGGAGAAAATTTGTCCAGCCAAAGCTCAACTGGATATGAAGCTGGCCAGACATGTGGGTGATTACAAGAAGTTTTTTTAAATACATTAATGACAGTAGGCAGTATACCAATCAGTCTGTTACAGGATGAGGATGGTCATCTAACAAACAGGGACAGGGACAAGTCATCAGTCACAGCCAGCATCCTTCATGAGGGAAAAATCCTTCATGTCGAACCTGATTTCCTTCTATGACAGGATAACTCACCTAGTTGATCTAGGAAAGCCTAGTACATGTAATCTTTTTGGACTTCAGAAAAGCATTTGATAGTGTCTCTCACAGTATCCTGGACAAAAAGTCCAGCACATAGCTGGATAACTCTGTTACGTGATTGGTGAGGTCTGACACAAAGAATTATAGTGAATGAGGTAACATCAGGCCAGCATCTGATCACTACTGGGGATCTGTCCTCAGCCCAGTTCTCTTCAACACATTAATGAACTGAATGTAGGACCTGAAGGAACACAAAGTCTGCCAATTACATTATATGGGCAGGAGCTGCCAAGTCCCTCAAGGGCAGAGAGACCCTGCAGAGAGACCTTGACAAATGTAGAGAGATGGGCAGTCCCAACCATATGAAGTTTAATGAGGACAAGTGCTGGATGCTGCACCTGGGACAGGGTAGTCCTGGTTTTGTGTATAGACTGGTGTACAGGAGGCTGAAGAATAGTGCTGTGGAAAGGGATCTGGGTGTTCTGGTCAACTGAGAGTTGAACACGAGTCAGCAGTGCCCTGGCAGCCAGGAGGGCCAACCCTGCCCTGGGGGCCATCAGGCACAGCATCGCCAGCCGGGCAAGGGAGGGGATTGTCCCGCTCTGCTCTGCACTGGGGCAGCCTCACCTCGAGTGCTGGGGGCAGTTTTGGGTGCCACGATATAAAAAAGACATTAAGCTATCAGAGAGTGTCCAAAGGAGGGCCACAATGGTGGTGTAGGGTCTGAAGGGGAAGCTGAGGTCACTTGGTCTGTTCAGCCTGGGGAAGAGGAGATTGAGGGGAAGTCTCATCACAGTCCTCAACATCCTCATGAGGGGAAGCAGAGGAGGAGGTACAGATCTCTTCTGTCTCATGACCAGTGACAGGACTCAAGGAAACGACGTGAAGCTGAGTTGGGAGAGGTTTGCGTTTGTTGTCAGGAAAAGGTTGCTCACCCAGAGGGGGGTCGGGCAGTGGAACAAGCTCCCCAGGCAAGTGGTCACAGCACCAAGCTTGTTTGAGTACAAGAGGCACTTGGACAATGCTGCCAGGCACATGGTGGGGCTCTTGGGGTGTCTGTTGGGCTCAGTGATCCTGATGGGTCCCTTCCAACTCAACATATCCTATGGTTCTCTGATTCTATGATCACAGAATAAATCAAACACCAAGACTGAAAATTATGTTTTGCTGCCATGTAAGAACAAAGTCCTTTTGTTTCACATTTTATGTTATCACATCATAAAAAAAAAAAAAAAANTTACATTTTTTTTTTTCACACCAAAAAAAAAAAAAAAAAAAAAAAAAGTTGATTATGAAGTTTGAGGAAAGACAAAGCACATAGTGCCAGTATTTAAAAAAATCCAGACTTTTAGAATGTATAAAATTATTTTTGTTAGTCTCTTGGGGAAATAATATTTTTTGCTATTATGCAAATGAATTACTTTATGTATGTTTGAATAGGGCTATAAAGAAAGTACTTTGGAGCTGACAATGCTGTCTCTTCCCTGGTAACTGGGACAGATTCCAGATTTTTAGTTACCCATCAGCCTAGACAAGTCTCTCCCCAAACATCCAGAATTAATCTATAATCATACCTTCCTGGGCTGTAGCAACAAGTAAGTATGACCCCACACATATCCAATGTCATTATAGCTTATTCATCTTTTGTTTTAAAGAACAAGTCCGGAAAGCTGCACTGCCAGCTCTGAAGTCTGATAACAGGAGAATTCCCAACCAGTACTCATAGTGACATTTGAATCCAGCTCTATGTTTTGTGTGGACCAATTCCAGGCAGACATTATGAATTGGAGAATCATTCCAACAAAATAATGGCAAAAAGCTCACAAGTGCAAAGCTAGCTTCATTATAAAGAGTGAGACCATTCATTTAGGTAACTGTTTCCTATCACTGATCATGTTAATTAGGAGAATTAGGCATGAAACAGCAATAAGCTAGAGATGTTGCCAATGCATTTTGTATCTACTCATGAGTATATGAGTCTGGGTAGAAGCCTATTTAAGACAGATATTGCAGCATTCTGCTGTACCTTCTCCTGACTTAAAAAAGTGTCCTGGGTTGGGAAGAGAAGAGACTTATGCACTTTTTCTACTGTTCTGTAGCATCCTTCATCTCAGCTCCTAGACAGTATTTTATGTGAAATTATACTTGATTAAATACAAAACCTTGAACATATTTTCCCTCTAAGAACTATCTTACCACTAGACTTTGTAGTGAATTGAGTTGTGGTCTTTGTACAGTTGATTATACATCATATAGACAGCAGTAATGTAGCAATGAACAAAGACAAGAATAAGCCACACAGAAAAATTCTGGACCGTTGTTCTTGTGTAGTTGTAGATTGTAATGACAAAGTAGGTTCTAATTGCAAGTCTTTGTATAGGAAAGTGTTGGTAAGACTATAGTACACCCCACGGACCCTAAAGAGCCCTGGTCACTCTGTTTCTAAATAACACTTCTGGGAGACAAGTGTTGCCTAAAAATTGAACTTTGCATTACTGCCTTTCAACAGTCTGTTTGAATTCATCATGAGGTTCTCTGATCCTCAGCACAGAAAAGGACAGCAACCTGATTCTCATGTCTGCTGCTAAGCTGTAACAGAAATAAATACAGAAAGGCACAGGGATAGCCCTCAAATCTGCTATTGTTTTGCTTTTCCCTACTTAGAACGAACCACAAAGGAAAATATTCATTTGATGTTTAGATGTCAGCTAATAATAACTTGTGTTGTATTTTGGTGTACTCATTTAACTCTTGTCTGCTATAGTCAGTGAAAAGTGGCAGCGAAGGAAGCAGGATCAAACTTGCACCACATAGCTGTCTGTCCAGTTCCCTGCAGTAAGTTCTAGTCTTTTAGATCAGAAGATTTCAAGCAGAAAGCCTTTTCTTGCTGCAAAGGCAAGCTAGCAGAAAAGCAGGCCACCAGAGAAACCCTTTAGTACATCTATTACTACCATTCTGCACTACAGTGAAGAATTTAGGTACCTAAAAGAAGCTTGAAATGAAAAGGCACTGATACATTTTTGAAGATTTTAAATTCTCACAATTAATCACTCTTTCTAAGACAGTTAAGTCTGTCAGAACTCTAAAAGTATACTTGCAAAGCATTGTCTGGGGTTTTGAGTTTAATTCCATGGCTTTAGAGATGAATATGAGCAAAAGTATATTTAAAGACAAGCCTCTGAGTTCACTAAAAAAAAAGAACATAAAACCCAAACCAAACCAAAGAAAAAACCCCGATGAATATTTCCACACGGTTGCCAGTCCATAGCATTGATGTTTTTAAAGGCTAGTGAATTCTGGCCCTTGATGTCAGGACTGTGATGTAGCAGCTGCTTTCTCTTGATGAGATTGAGTCATGGGCATAAAGACCTATTTTTCACTGCTGTTGTAGAGTATCTCATTAAAAACACAATGAATTGTTAATTTCTTGAATTTGGAATCAGGTCTTCACAAAAACCTACTCTGGCTTTTCAGTGTCACTGGCTCCAGGGTAAAATGAGGAAAATGATGATGATATTTATAAAGTTCTTTGAGCCACAAGGTTCAAAAGTGCTATATATTAATTCAAAAGTGCTATATATCAATTCATTTTACTATGACAATTTAAAAATAATAGGATTCAGGATTAGTATTTTTTGAGGTAGGAAGAAAAGACATGGCCTGGTTTCGGAACCAGAAAATTATTTTAAGGATATAAGAAAACAATTTAGAAGGAAACTTGAAGAAAATCGAGAATATTTCATATGCAAAGAATATGTGCCAAAGTTTTGCCAGATAAACCTGCTGCAAACGTTATCCAGGTCAGCAATAGCCAAACTTTTCAAAATTATAATTTGTCATGTGGGGAATAGCATATTACTTTACCACCTGATTTTTAACTGAAGCCATGCCAGGAACACTGTGATTTCCCTATCTTGGCTGCTCACCACATCTTTATTTGGAGGCCTGTACTAGATTAGCCTTATGCCAATCTGATCTATGAAATAGTAGAGTCATGACAGTCAGGGATTCAGACAGGCTTTCTAACAAAATATGTGTTCACAGAATTTACAGGACCTGAATCAGTGTTGCGGTGTCTGGGAGAATTCATGCACGAAGTATAACTATTTCAGCATTATCTTTCTAGGAAACCACGATAGTGCTTCAAAATATGTTCTATTGGAAAATTATATCTGTTAGTGTTGCTAATATTCAGGTGATAGGAGAGAAAAATCTGAAAATGATGCAGAGCAGATTATAAATATTGAAAAATATATTTATAAACTCTTGAATTGAGAAATAGCACAGAAATTGTAACCACAAAATTTGATATGGCTAAAAACTGTGCTAAAACTATAATTACATATTAATTGTTATGGTGGTGGTTGTGAGTGGGGGTGTTTTGGGTTTAGAGGCTTTTTTGATTAAATGAAAGAAGAAGTTGGTTTTGGCAATAATTTCCTGGGTTTAAATTGGAACATCCATTAACACATCTCAAGGGAATTTAACAATTCACTGTAATAATATTTAATTTCAATATCTCCAAAAGTTGGTTTTGGAAGTGATGTTAAAAAAAAAAATAAATTTAAGTTCTTTATTTTTGGTCTATTTCATTTATATTTTCACAATTTAAGTTTTTAAATAAAATTTTAAAATTTTGTTATGACTATTTTTTTAAGTATTCAAACTTAAATATTTCCTTTCATGTTAATAGGTAAAATCCAGGACATGCAGGCTGAAATTTATTCTCAGAATTTTCTGCTTTAACTTCACAGTTAAGTAAAACATTGCTCTCACCTACCCCTTCCTAATCAAAAAGCACACTTTTGAACAGCTTTTGAATGCTTCAAAACATTTGCTGTAAATAATCAAGCAGATATCGGAGTTAATATTTTTGTTCTCATTGAGTTATTAGGAAAATCTGACTTTTTGCCTTTTCAGAGAACAAATAGATACACAAAAGATCTTTGACATTTATCAGATATTTAGAGGAATAAGATAATGTTTCAAATATGTAAAATTTCCCATTCACGCTACCACCAAAGTCAAAAAAGTCAATACATTCTGAAGTCACTTAAATATCTACTGCTGATAATATACCTTTTCAATCAGCCAATAGTCAATTGGTCCATGAAACTGCACTGACACTTTTAAAGATATCCAAGATTTTAAGGTTAAAGATAGATCTGGAAATAAAATTCAGTCTGATAAAGTAGTTGAGAGGAAATGTATTCTGAAGAAAAAGCTATGGCTAGCTCTTCAGTTACTATGCCATTCCTGTTATATCTTCTTAAGGCTTCTATTCTCTCCTGTGGTCTGCACAGAAAATCTGAGTACCCAACTTAGACCTTAAGTAGAGCACTAAGGAGTCTCACTACTTAACTAAACAATTTTTGAGTATATTTGAGCTGATGAATCTGGAAGTGCTCCTCAGCACCTAAACCCAGCTATGCAGCTCATTCTGCATTGATCAAAATCAAATACCCCTCAGCATCTTTTCTCCACTCGGCTCTCCTTCTACCTGCCTACTGGGCACGTGGACTAGAAATAAGCAGGGCATGCTCTCCCACCAATTACCCAATTTCATTGTGATAGTAAGTCAACCTATGACTTAGTGTGACCTGGATCCCTTGAAGCATGATCCTCTACCTCTGAAGCCAGTAGACTAAAATTAATGGCTTTCATTAGTGCACAGTGAGAAAACCAGCAAGTTCCATAGATTAGTTATGGGTGTCTCCCTCTTTGCAACTGGAAGTACTGTCAAATTTTCTTCTTAGTGTATGAATAATGCACAAAATTATTCTAAAGTTCTAACTTTACCTTAAGTTAAAAAATTAAGCATTAATAATGATCATGAAGTGTGTTCTTTGAAAAAACTCACAGGCCATTGTCTGCCAGAACACCAACATATTTTTTGTACTTTATTGCTCTACCTATAAGACAGAGGGCATTCAGACAGGCCTAGCTTACTAAGCTTACATAAGAACTTGTGTGGCTCTGTTTCAAACCCAAAGGAAATAACCTTCCTACTACTGCTAATCAAAACAAACTTGCTTATATGCAATTATAATATCCTGACCTTTTTAAACTCTATGTTAAGTATTTGAGAGCATGTGATATTAGCATGTGTTGTGGGGTATTTTTACCATTAGCCTCATGCATTCACGTGAATACAAATTGACTATTAGAAACAACTCTAGGAAAATTAAAATTTTCCCCTCAATCTTTGGGGAAAGTAATGTCTTCCTACATTAGACTTTTTGAATTAGTATTTAGTGATGTACACTGCTATCTAGAGTTTATGTATACATGTTTTCATATATAAATACATATATACAGACATATAGATACATATTTATATATCACAGTTACCACTGAATATGGAAATACATGCACATATATGCACAGGCACACACAGTCCCTTCATATTTTCAAGAAAGACATCTTTATCACAAAAATCTTTTTGTTGTATGTGAATTTCAGCAGCTTCAGCAAACACTCATTAACAGCACTGTGAGAGGTGGCTGCTGCGCAACAGAAACACTCACACCTCACACAGGAAGGAAATTAGATGGACTTTTCAAAAATATGTGTCTCAAAGTAGCTCCCAGATTTGCAGTTTATGATGTCTGTTTGTAAACAATTGCATTGGGATGTTTGAAAAACAAATGACTGTCTTTTCCACTATACTTAGGCACATAAAGCTGGGATGAAATGATGCAGTCTCTATGTCTTTGTCAGTGTATTTTTCAGTCTAGAGTAGTAGTCCACAGTTATCAGCAATTTAAAGGAATTTATTTACCTGCCAGACAGAAATTCTGCTGTTTACTACTACCTGCAGCTGAGGTGCACACTGCTTATTTGGATTGATGGTATCATTTCTGCCCCAGAAGCACTAAAACTGCTACATTAGTCTCTAGAAGTGAGCTAAGTTCAGATTCCTAAAATAGTACAACGTACCAGGAACAAATGCTCTGTCCTCTACCCCTTTCTTGGTGGCATTTGCAAAAGCACCTATAATATGTAGCTCAAGGCAGTTTAAAAGAAAGTAAAATTTCTAAATCACCACAGCTGCTTTGAAAATTACTTTTGACAGAACATGGATTTTTGGGTGTCTGAACCCTTTTTTCAAAATCTGACTTCGGGCAACTTCTCAAAAATACAGAGGTGAGAAATCAGTAGTCCTTGTGTTTCAGTACCATGCTTGTAACATTTGTATCATTTCAATCTTGTATTTATTCAAGATGGAGAGATTTATGGTAGAATAAAGTCAATAGAAAAAAACGCATCTGAATTCTAATTACATTTGTAATGGGGTGGTCATGGAAAGGTGTCCTTACTAAATGTTAACTTTGAAGCATTCATGTTAACTTTGAAGCAACCTTTAAAAAATGCAGTATTGAAACAAAACAAATATTTTAACTTTAAATCATCCTAGATTTCCAAGTTTCATCTTTTTATCGATTAAATAAAGGTCAAAAAAATTAAAGTCATTGTCACAGCTGGGAAGTTTCCTGTGCTTGGCATAAGCAGTATAAAAAGGTCAGTTTTTAAAATACAACTGATGTTGAGCATACGATTCAGGACATTTGATTCATTCTTACATGCAGGTAACAGATCAGTTCAGCATGTGAGCTAAATCACATTTCTCCAGCATTTTTTTAATTCTTATTCTGAGTCTCACACTCACACAAGTCAGTCTTTTCAATATGCTGACAACAATTTTTGGCCAGTTTCCAATTTATGAAAATTATCTATTTGATACAGTATCTCAAGATGCTCTTTCAAAACTACTTGTGTTTTTGAGATATCAAGTGTCAAAAAATGACCTTTAAGTAATATATTTATGATCTGAGAGATATGCAGAAGAATAGATATGGAAAAATAGCATTGTCTAAAAGCCAGGAAAATGGGATGCTATGCTTTTACTAATATACTTTGTGACCTGGGGACTATCTTTTTTCTTTGCCATAATTTTTCTCCTACTAATTGAAAAAAAAAAAATCAGGTTTGCTAGATCTAGTGCAATGATACTTTTCTCAAGATCCTCTCCATTTTACTTCCTATTTGTGTTTGATGTGCTTTTATGTAATTTTTGTTCTTTGTTTATAATACTGTATATTTTACCCTGTAGCTCTGTTTTTCTGTACGTCTGGGTAAGCATGACAATCTTTCCCGGAGCTCTAGCTCTTTGTTTTAAATTTACACCTCTGTTCAAAGTATAGTAGAAAAAAAACCTCACTGTGGCTTAGTCAAAATTTTAAAAACTTCTCCCTTTCTGTTTAAGGTAGTCACCACACACACTTGCCCTCTGTAAGACAGAAAGCAAACAAACAAAAAAAACACCAAAACACCCAAACCACTCTAAACCAAAGGAAAAAAAAAAAAGGTGTATGTTTTATTGGAATGAATGCTCATTAGCAGTTACAGTCCTTTACATGTGTTCCTGGAGTGCATCTTCCAGCCTAATTTAATCAGAAAGAAATTGCATTGCACTCTCCAAGATAGCTTGGCAGTACAAACCAAATTGTAGTACACGGGGACAATTAGAAAGTTCACTTCAGAGGTGTGCATCTGATCCAAACATAATCTCCAATAAAGATATAGCTGTCGAGACAGCCACAGCAGTACAAAATATGTTGATTTTTGTTTCTTTCTCGCACACCTTTTCAAGTTCTTATGTCTTCCAAAGCTAATCTTAGAGTTAAGAAATTTCAGAGAATTCATCATTTTACCATGACAAATCTCAATAATTCCAATCAGTTTTCTGCATAAACTTTCAAGGACAGTACTTGTACTTTGTCTCAATGCTATTTCTTTCTTTTTTTCCCCTTTAATTTTTTTCTGCTTTTAGGCCTTCTGCTGCAAACATGGACAAAGTTAGCTTTACCTTGTCATCTTGTTTATTCTGTTGAAATGGTTGTCACCCAAGCCAAAAATGCCTGGTGTGTTCCATATGTCCCTCATATGGAACACACCAAGCACAGTCTTTACCGTGTGCCCGATGGCTTAGAGAGAAGACAAACTTAGTAGACTTAATGAAAATGCACTGTCTGTGGAAACACAGATTCACCCAACTGTTGTACCTAAAAGAGCAGTGGTGGTGCGTTTCTCATTTCCAAACCCACTGAATTTTGCTGCTTTAGCAAGCAGATGTTAATTACTTTGTCAAAAACTTGCACAGAATGAAGCAAGACACAAAAAAAAGGTACCAGCCAGAAAGAATAGAGTTATGCGTGCCCTCAGTTGGATATTTGGCCATCTAGTTACAAATAGGTAAAGTTGGGAGCCAGAAGGTATCAGAAAATATGGTTGTAGTATGAAGGAAGACCTGGATATGAAAATGTTAAGGGAGAAAACTAGAAGTATTCTTA
Organism: Aleadryas rufinucha; assembly: GCA_013397815.1. NCBI lineage: Eukaryota > Metazoa > Chordata > Aves > Passeriformes > Aleadryas > Aleadryas rufinucha. The sequence goes on from VZTH01005152.1 coordinate 36,346, forward strand.
AGGTAATGACAGCAGGTTAGTGCTTGGCACAAAGACAGGAAGGACTAAGTATCAATGTAAATAATTTTTGGCATATCAGAATCTCATGAATTGCCTAAGAATCACAGGCATCACCAAATTATCTTACACAATGCTAGAATATAGGTGTAACACGACTAGCAATGTTCAGTCATTACAGCTAAAGGACAGGTTTTTTTATATAAGTATTCTGTGTATTCATGAGGATGGAACTCTTAGTGTGATGTGTTATAATATGACTATGCATTACTGGAAATTATGTCATTGCCAGTGTATTGAATTTATTGGATTATTCCCTGCATGGCTTTATTGTTTAATCTGTGTGTTTTCTTTTACTTCCAAAGAAATGAAATATCCTCATAGGCAATACAGATAATTGAATTTCTACTCTGGACTGAATATAAGCTTTAAATGGTCAAGCATAATCCCCAAATAGCGTAGATTGTTTAGCTCTCTCCTGAATTAGACCACTCAGTAGAGCTGCTTATTTGGTTCTGGTGGGCAAAGCAGGCAAACCAATATAAGTACTTACATACATTCCAAAAGCATAGAAGATAATGGAATTATATAAATTCCTCTTAAAGCAATAGAAAAAAAACCCCAACCCTTAATGTCTACTATTAATATTCACCAAAAAAATTGTTCTAGTGAATTTAATTAGCTTTACTGAAAGATAGTGACAAGTGTTGCTTAGTCAGCTAATTAGTTAATAAGAGAGAATTTAGAATATCATGAGAGAATTGTATTTTATGTCATTCACAATTTCCATAGCTGTCCCTGTGCAAAACTTTTCCCAGAGAATAGGTGAAAGAAATTCATTATCATGGATCAACCTGACAGCATCCGAGACAGGTAACTGTTGAATGTGGAAGCTAACAAGAAGATGGCAAAGGCAAATACCAGAGTAACAAACCACAGTGGATGACACTCAAAAATGAATAAATCTAGAAATCTTGCAAAGAAAACAAGCATAGAAATAGATCAAAATTATAGATCAAATAAGAGCACTTCTTATCCCTTCTGTGCACATAGCCAGAATGTCTTTGACAAAACCTTACTGTTAATGTATATAACTCTGTTTCTTCAGCTGCTGTATATAGATGCATATAAAGGGTACATCATGGAGTCCAGTAGGCTTTATACCGCTATCCATGTTTCTTGCTTCCTACATAACATTCATCCTGGTTTAGTTATATGTCAAAATTCCAGTAAATTAAAAATATTTCTCTAAAATTTATCAACTTTTCAAAGTGACTCTCAAATTTCATATACTAGGGTGTATGGTAAGCATTCTAAGTTTGACAGTATTTGAGAAAGGATTTTCCAGTGCACCATGTTCTGTAAGAAATACAACAACAACAAAAAACCCCCACACCACCAATCCCCCCCTTCCTCAAAAATTCATCTCAGGTTACCATATTGTTTTCATTCTTCAACATATATCCAGTCTTTAAAATGTATCCAGCCACCCCTCACACTGTCTCAAATGGTTTGACTTGAGCTAAATAAAAGGCACATAATAACACAAAATCAAACTCCTGAAGGAGCTTGCATCTCAGCAAATGCCTGTAGAAGAGTGGAAAGCACTATCCAATTACCCTAACTTCTAAGACAGAAGTTTCAAAAGTTACACTGTCTATTGTGTACCAGATAAAAAAAAATAGTAGTTCATTTTAAGAAATAAAGGCATCCATCAGTTCAGAATTCCTACAATTTTCCCTTCTGAAAATCTTTCATTTAGCCATAGGAGTAGCTAAAATCAAATTATTTCTAAACACATAGGAGTGAGGAAGAAATATATGGCAGTAGATATTATGCAAAAGCCAATGCAGATAACCACTTGAACTGTTACATGTCAAACTATATTCACAGACACTTTATTTTCCATCGGTCTATTGGCATCAAATGTCACGGTGAAAAGATTTTTTTAAAAAAATCAAGTCATTTACATGATGTAATAGTCATCCTACAGACTTGTGAGAATACTTTTAAAATAACAGCAAGGCCTTATTCAAGGCAGCTTTCAAGGAAACTGTGAAGGTAGATGAAAAATCAAACCCCAGTCAAATAAAACACATGCTCAATTGTTTGAAAAATGGAGAAGGACCTTACCAACTTTAGGGGAAAGATGACATGTAACAGTAAGTCTGAATCCTTTTTAAACATTGAAAAACAGTTTCTCTGTTTTCTGAATGTAAGAAACATCAAGAAAATTGTAGAAATTTAGCCTTTTTTACAAACATTTTGCAAAATATGTACATGAGTACACCCCTAATTCATACTCCTAATTTACACTATTACTATGCGTAGAATACTGTATTGTATATTTAAAAGATGATCCTTCTTAAATTTTCCTTTCTTTCTCACTTTTTCTCTTTGCTATAAAATTTTATAGACTTTTTAATTTTCATAAGCTAAGAATAATTCTTCAAAGACAGAAAGCAGGTAGCTGAAACTTAAAAGTGCATATAAATATAAGATGCACATTTAGCAAAAAATAGTAATTTTATTTAGTTCTATCTTTGCCCCCCCAAAAATATAGGTCTCTCTTATTTTTATTTTTCATATAAATAATTCAATAAGTTAATAAATCCATCTTGTGTTGTTCTAGATATAAATGATGATATCTCCTAAGATAAGAATTAGAAGGAATTATTTTTAATAACATTTTAAATTGTTTTACTCTCTTAAGATATTAATACTTTGGCTTTCATTTTAGAAACATAGAACTGGGAAAAAATGTATATAATAATCAGCAGTGAACTAATGAATATCCATGGTGGGTTAATCCTATTCTCCTTTGAACTTTTACTAAAGAATAAAATATATCAATTAACAAACAGCTGTGAAAACTATTTCTGCCTGTGGCTGGTACTGCTCTTGGATGGATTTCATCTTACAAAATGCAGATGTCTATAGTACAGAGCTAGTCACTAAAAGATGCCTTTTCTGTGAAAGTAAGGAACGCTTTTAGGTCTTCTCATCCTAAACCAGACATCTGAAACTGAATGTCTCTCTTTTGAAAGAGTCTATTTTCTCCATTACTTCTAAAGAAAGCTTAACTGGGATCCCACTCTTGAACCTTGAAAAATGAAATGGCGATTATGATCCATCATAAACTCAACACACAGCAAGGGTGCACAGAAAGTTTTTATCCCTTTAGCTAAGCTGCCTGCCAGACAACTAAGTATATTTTTCTTACAGAAAGCTGTAACTTAATCTTCTATTAATTATCTGTTTTTCTAGGTGGTGGCTTGGATGGTGGTTTTAGAGAAAAAAGAGAAGCAACTGCTTCAACATTCTGTGGCTCAAGAAATCACCAACTACTAAATTACCAAAAGTGGGAAGCTGGCTTTCACTATTAGAGAAAAACAACATGCTCCTTTGGAAATGATTTTTTTAACTGTTCTTTGGGTTTCCAGAACTGCAAGCACTGGTACTGAGCAGGACAGAAGATGCTGGTATGTTAGTGTTTTTTCAATGTGAAAAATCTGTTCATACCTTAAATTCAGTGTGTTCATTTTTTTCCCTCCATATAGAAAATTGCGTTTCTGAGGACAACAGAATTAAAATGAGGTAATTAAAATGCAAAGAAAGAATGCTGGTTTTTCAGTTTTTTTGATGAATTGTAGTATTAATCTACTCAAGAGACAAACTGAAAGAATCATCATTTGGATTCTGAGTTGCTGCTAGTGCTAACAGAAATTTTTAGTACAAACTTTTTTTTGCTTTGGGTGTCACAAATATAAACCATCTGGTATGCCAGCTGCCCATGTTTCTTTTTCCATATACAGCAAGAGAGGGTGGAAAAACTCCAAACTTGCAGACAATATCCTTTTTCTGCTTATCGTCATCATCCTCATCATTATAATCTTTTTAGCATTTTAATATATGACTTTGCTGCTTCTTGCCTCTTAGATCTCTTGATATGCTGTAGAGTAGAATTTTGTTTTGCTTCCAGTGAGTACTCTGTGTGATTTAAGAAGGGCAGAAATCTAGAATATATCTTATTACAGTTTTGCTGTTCACTAGTTGCAATTTTGTTTCACAAGTTAACATAAATTTTATTACTTAATTTATGTCTGTTTGTAGAAAAGATTAATTTCTCAATGCAAAACATTTTAAATACAGTTGAAGAGTATATTAAGCTTAAACTGAGTTGTTTGTTCTTTGCATTTCATTTAATTTACAAATTTTTACCAGAACTACTCAAAGTTCTGTATTCTGCTTAAATTCTAACAGCTAACACCCTAATTTAATTACACCTTACATCCAGTTTATCACCCTTCTGCCCGAGAAAAGCAAAAAATGTAATTAAGAGTCAAAGGTTTGCTCATATCACCAAGCTGTTCCAGGCACAGTTTCACTCAGTTTAAAGAGAATCCTAGGATGCTGGTCCATCATTCTAAATAATTGTCCTGAAAGTTATTCAAAGCTTTGTCCAGGCAATTCTCGAGAAGTCAACTTTTCTATAGGTAACATGAAGTTATTATTTTCAACACAAATTCTTGTTTTACACGTCGGGGGGAAAAAAATATCCAGAGAGAGACTCTTTTTTTCTATTAGAATCATCCCTATAGGTAGATACGGTCCTTGTCTTAAACGGAGTCTCTGAATTTGGAGGGGCATCAAGAGCTAAAAATCTGAAGATTGATTTCACAGGTATTCCATATCTGGGAGCACAATGTGGAAAAAACTAAACAAGCAGCAAGCCAGTCCTTTCTTCTGGAAATCCACAACTTCAGCTGAGGTAATCAAGGGAACATTATATGACTTCACATCAAAAGCAAGCTACAACATAATCTTCCTTATCAGTAAAAATCAGAGCAATTGTAATCACAAACCAAAACCTGCTAGGATTTTGTTCTGTGCTTGTGTACTCCCAAGGGTAACCTTCTTTGCTTAGCAGAACAAGATAATTAAATTCTGAAGGATCTTGGAAAAAAAAAGCTGATCTAAAACACTTATCTTCAGCATGACTCATTGTAGACGTTATCAAGCAGTAGAACAACCGTTCTGAATTAATATCAGAAAAAGCTCTATAAAGGCAGAAGTATCCAGTGGGAAAGGGATGTACATATTTAATCACATAAATCAGAAATTAATTAAATAAATAAATAAATATTCAAAATTTCTTGTAGGGAGAATTTTTAATTAAGAACAATAATTGATAAAAAGTCATATGGCTTTCTATGTAAGGTCTGGGAAAAAAACAAATATAAAAATTCAGAACACAAGCTGTGATTTACGCACCTGATTTACCTGTTAACTGGTGAAAAAATAGTATTTAATTCCATTCCTACAGTATAATCAGGGAGTCCATCTCTGTTGGTTATCTACTTTAAATTACATAAAAATTATGTCTGTTGCTATAATATTACCATGAATTAACCCTGCAAGTGTATGATTCAAATGTCCAGTATGACAGCTCCTCTGTTGCAACTGTTGACTCCTTTACCCTGCCAATCCTTTTCATCTACTTGAATAAATAAAAGGATAATCTTTTCTCTTCTGGGACATAAGCAAGGTAATGTAGGTGTTGCCTACTCATAGCCAAGTCCCTTACACCAAATATACTAAGTACCAAATCCTTTAAATTAATATTATATCCAATTGCCTGAATTTATTTTACCTGTATTTCTTCATTAACATTTAATATAATCAAAATTCAGGAAGGTACTAAGCCCATAGAAGAAAAAAAACTAGAAAATTTAATATTTTTCAATCGTAATAACACAATAGTAATTCTATTCTTTGGAATGCCATTAGACCTTATATTTTTGATCAAATTGATTTAGTTTGTATATTAGTTTAGTTTATGTTTAGGTTTTTCACCCAGAGGGTGCTTGAACACTGGAACAGGGTCCCCAGGGAAGTGGTCACAGCACCAAGCCTGACAGAGTTCAAGAAGCATTTGGACAACACTCTCAGGTACGTGGTGTGACTCGTGGTGTGTCCTGTGCAGGGCCAGGAATTGGGTTTGGTGATCCTGATGGGGCCCTTCCAACTCAGTATATTCTATTCTACTATCTTGTCTTGCTGTAGATGACAGAACCCTCTGATGGCTTTCTAGGAAATGCCAAAAATTGCACCAAACATTTCAACACAAGTCAGGATTAAAAGCATTGCTTCCAAGGAAGGAAAACATGGTTAACTATTGTGTTCAGCGAAAGAGCTACTTCCAGTTGCCTCTTGAAGCTGAATGGTAACAGCTTGCCCAATTAGGCATCCACACCTATCACTTCCTAGAAGTCAGGGCCACTGCTGCCATAGGAGCAGTCACGTAATAACTTTTGCTTCTAGAAGCCAGTGACTGGTGATCACAACTCGTTACATTTCTGTGAATTATAAAGATGCAAGATATAATTGAAGCTGATAATCTGTGTTCCCTGGATTCTCTCTAAGAAAGAAATTTTAGCTGTCAGTATAGGGCAATAAGAGATTAGATAGTTGGCAAAAAACCTCACCTTGATTTTGCTTCATCATCACTGCTCTTTAATTCTTCTACAAGTATATTAGCACCAGCACTAAATGTATATTACGCCTCCCTTAAGGAACAGCAAGATTGGAGAGAATTAGGAATTTAGGAAAGTGATAATTGACAGATGAATCTCACAGAAAGTGATAGATAAAACATTCTGAAATATTATAATGAAGAATGTATGTGTTATGCAAAAGAAGAAAAAGAAAAAAGCATGCTTTGCAATGTGTAACATATAAAACTGTATAGATGTGATGACATATCATTTTGCAGTGACCAGCTGTGATCTTTCAGTTCAGTTGTGCTATAAAAATTAAGCAATGGGAGCTTGTTATAGCTACCTGCTCAAACATGTAAGTAACCCTGTTAGTGATGGAATGAAAATGACTAGAACTCTGCAAGAAAATAATTGTTCAATAAATATTATGTGCTTCTGCATAAAGTCCACCATGCAATCATATACCTTTAATGACAACAACCAGAGCTGTTATCTTTTGGAGTTTAAACCCATGAGAATATTTTTTCCTTCCAGTGAACAAAATCGCGCCTGCAAGAGTCTGGTTAGATAAACTAGGCTCTTGCAAGGGAGAGGTGAAAGGATGGGTGCAGATAATGACAATGTTGGCAGGTTTCTAGCTTACTCTGTGAGTCACTATTGAATATTCCTCACACACTGTTATTAACATAGGCATTTGGGACCAGGGCTATGAAGCTGATAGCTTGCTATACCAAGAAGTGTTCTAAGGAGATAATTAGTAGTGATAAAATGCCAGTGCTGTGTGAGAAAGGTGTGCAGTCAGCTCAAAAATCATTTGTTATTTTATACTATATTTATAATCTAACCTGCCTTGGAAGATCTTAAAAGTTTATTTTTTTAATGAGAGTGGGGTTTTTTTAAAAATTAATGACAGCCGTTTTCACAATGGCTGCAGAATCCCTGAAGATAACAGTTAAAATACAGCTATGAGTGGGGGAAAAATTGGAAAACTTTGCTAAAATAAGAATTTCTCCTCGTTTATACTGACAGAAATTGCTAGAATTTGGTTTTTCAGCACTTTAATATAAAGTTGTTTTTAATGAAAGACTAGGGCTATGACACAATAGATTTCTATTTTCTTTAGATGTATGTTCACAAGCTTTTAGATCTCAAATCAATCTACTGCTAAAATGGGAAATTGTTACCTATCACCTGTGCCCAAGAAAAAGAGGCAGAGCTTTTGTTCTGAGTCTGATAGAAAATCAGCCCTAAAGAATAGCTTAATGGAAAACTTGACAAAACCACCAACGTTAAAAATCCTAAACCACTTAATAATTCTGAAGCAGCCACCACTGCTGTGATGTAATATTGTTTCTTGTAGCCATTTACCATAGCCAAGGCTGAGAGTAGCATCTTCTCAGTTTTTTGATACCTGATCTTCCTAATGTAAAGTACTTCTTCTCATTACCTATAGTTTTAGCAAAGATTCTAAATTTTTCTTTATTAATCTGGAGAAAAAATCTTTGACTGAATTAAGCTAATGATTCTGACAACTACCTGCTTCTCAGTATCAATGGAAATATTTTACTTTAGTTCATTTGAATACTGATCTGTATTTATAAAATAAAAATATTAGTTTCTCCCTGTCACTAGCTGTAAACTGCTAAGGTGCTTCATTGTATTTTCCACAGAAAATTATGTGAGAATACAGTTGCTCTGTGTAGAAGATATTTTTTTATATTTTATTTTGTCCATATTGGTCACTCGCTTTTTGTGAAGCAAAGCTGACAAAAATTAGCATAGAATGGCATAATTACACAACTTTGTTCACTAGTAATGACTTAAAATTGCTTAAATTTATTGTTTAAACTAATTCCAGTATTTCTTATCTTCCAGGAGCTTGGCCTTGTAATCTCAAAAATACTGTATTCACTATTTAATATATTTTTACTTCTCTATATATTTTATCTTTTCATAGATAAATTGGTCTTTGAATTTAATGAAAGTTTTCTTACTATTTTTCAAATTGGTTTTTCCTTATAGAAATTTAAATTAATGCCTTCTTAGATGTTTGTCAACTAAACTTTTACATATCCTTATTTAATTGATTGATTATTGTCTGTGAAAGATGAAAAGAATGCATTATAGAGAATATTGTAGATTATCATCTCATTTCATCTCTGCTGTAGACTGGTTCTTGTGCAAGGAGCACCCAGTTATTTCAATATTATTCCATTGACAAGCATTGCTTTAGGAAATATTTACATTTCAAAGTGCTTGACAACTCTTTGAATTTCTGATTGTTTCTTTTCTGCCCTGTTTATATTTGTGCTTCATCTCCCTTTGCAGAGAACACAAGTCAAACATATTGAAGAAAGGGAAGGCATAGCAGGGATGGCATGTTTGATGGTATGTTTGATAGGTAAATATAACGTTACTGGCGTCTGCCTTCATTAGAAAAGTGCTGGTTTAAGAACCTGTGAAGTTGTATAATTTATATGATCAGAATAGGAAAAATCAAGGTTTTTTTTCTCTATGCTCTTCTCTACAGACCTTTATGGTCAAAAATTGAAAAGGTATCCATAAAAACATAATGCAGAAAACTGTTTCTGCTTGAATTTAACAGAAAGAAAATGAGAAAATAAAATTAAAGTCAGACTCTTTTTTTCTTCCTATATACACAATGAATATAACTTTTTCTCATATTGTTTCATGTGTTAGGCCTTGAGTCGATCTGTTATCTGTAAGTAGTGAGGTATCAAGGATAGAAATAGAGTTCACAGCTTAAAAAAAAACTCAGAGGAAAACCTTTTTGGTCATTGATACATTCCCTCACAACTGCAGAAATCTACTTTATGGTAGAGGAAGTCTCCCAGGCAGGGAGTAAAGCATTTATCATTGGCATCCTCACTTCATCTACCTTTTAGATAACTCATTTGACAGAACTGTCTCTCTGGAATAAAGATAGATGCTTTATTAGCTTCACTACTAACCAAATTCTAATGATTCCCAGAAATAAGGAGAATAGAGGGAAAAACTATTGAATTAAAGAACAACAATTTAAACTGTGTCTTGAGGCAAATCAGCAAATGACTCAGTAAATGACTCAGCAAATCATCCTTACAAAAAATAATAATTTTTTAATAGTTCACTTCCTTGAATGAAATCACAAAAGAAAAATAAAAGGGGTCCAATAACTGCATTCTTGTAACAGCTTTTGTTGTCATTCCTGTTAGCAAAGCTACTTAAAGTGGATTTTTGGTTTAAAGAACAGGAACGAACAAAAACATGTTCAGAACATAAGTGAACAGGACAAGGCCAGCAATGGAAGCTGAAGCAAACAGGACTATGCTTTTGTGAAGCTGTTTAAATCAGAGATGGAAGAGGGGACAGCCAACCTCTGGACGACTAAGCTTTGGATCTGAATTAAGGAACTCACCTTCATATAACAGTGTGAATGACAGAGATAGTCTAACTTCTCTGCTGGAAGACCACGGTGTCACATACCCCTATGCTCATCTAGCACCAATCTGCTTTGCCTCACTTCTCTGCTCCCCCAACTTCCCTCACGTGCATTGACATCTGTCTGCTGCTCAGTGAGCTGGGTCAGAGCAGAGAACTCATCCAGCAAACAAGTCAGTTGTTTTACACCAGTTTAGCTCCTCAACAAGATCACTGATGAGGGTCAGACAAATGTCAATGCTGACACAGGGAAAGGCAAGAGGGCAAAAGCACTCCTTTGGGCAGATTTGATGAGGTTTGATGCATCCTCTAGTTTCACTGATAAATTCTGTCCCTACACCAGTCTTTAATGGTGCTTTTTGCTCTCTGTTCTTGTTTAGAATTCTCTATCCTAGCTAAACCATAAGGACACTATGGAAATAAACATGTTAGTTTAAGTATCCAATTTTAGGCCTAAAATTAGACAATGTTGTGGCTTTATGGGTTTCGCATTTAAGACACAGCTTGTGCAGTGATAAATTTGCCATCTTGTACTTAGCTGCAGTGGTCCCATGTTACCCTGTTGCAATTCACCTGCTAAGTTAAATCAGCCATTAAGCAATAAATCTTTAAAGCCATGTAAGGGACATGTGTGCACAAATCAAATTATTTATTAACAATATACCTCAGCAAAATGTCAGTGCGTTCTGAGGACCTCCTGCACACCACTTTAAAAGTAAGTTCCCTGGAGCACAACTCAAAGAAATTGATTGAGTGCATTAATGTATTCTCATGTATTTCTTTTGATGCTGAATTTATCTCATGCATGAAAGATTTTGCAGGGCAATACACAAGTTCTTTATTCTCTGTTCTTGAAGGTGTTAAGCTCAGGTTTTCCAAGTATACCTAAGCATGTGCAAAAAGCTTTTTTGCAAATGTTTCTGAAAAAAACACCAGTGTAAGGAGCGAACTTATGCCATTGTTCTATTATTTGCTTGAACGAGTGAGAACTATTGAGTTTATTAGCAAAAGAACATATTGCACTTGTCATACATGACACATAGTATACCTGAGGTGAAGTCAAAAGTGAGGACTGTACATGGCTAGCAAAAAGATGCTTTTTCCCTTTTCACTTTAACACATCTTCCAGTCTAGTTTGCTGGTTTGATCTGATTTTTATTCAAAGTGATTTCCCTGGATTTTCTCCATTTATTTCTGGATCCCTTATCTTGTTCTTTTCTCCATTTTAACCACTTCTATTTTCTCCAGTCCTCATTTTCTACACTATCTTCCCCTTTGTGTTTTGTGACAAGGAAATGACAGATGCATAGTCTGCTTTCTAGTTAAGAAAAAAATATTCCAAATTAAACTTGAATAAACACTTAACAATTGGGGAGCTTTATTTAGTAAATAACAGCCTTTTAAAAGTGATTTATCTTTAAGGTATGTGCTTCTATAATATATGTTTATATAAGCCTTAATATGGTTTGGTAGCACATTACAGAAATGAGTAGGTATACAGAATATATGTTAAAATTTCCCCAAACAATGCCTGCAAGCAGGCACTGAGGCAAGTATTAATTATGCAGCTTCTGAACTGCTCAGCTTTGCCAAATACTGTGACTGAATTTCATAAGGCAAGACATATGGTAAATGACATTGTGTCTGTCCTAATATAACAAATGTGATTCAATTTTCATGTAAACCTATTCTGACAATTTCCTTATGTGATTTACATATGCATTTTATATTAAACTATTCCCCCTGAAGCCAATGTTGTGGATTGTATACTGTAATTCTATTAGCAAGGGAATACAAATATCATCAAATTTGTCAGTTTCATGCTTACATTAGAATGTTTCTTTAAGCATAACTTTTAGAGACTAGTTAATACTTTGTTTATATTATAAACTTTACGATGATGTATTCTTTTAACTTTGCTACAATATAATTGCAGCATAATTAAGAGAAATGAATGGCGCCTTAAACACTGAACCATTTTGGTCTACAAGTAACTATGAGAATCCTTCCTTGTTCCTGTGCAGTGAATATTTTAAATATGTTTGCTTCCACATTAAGGAGATCAATATTGATAAAGCAGCACAGTAAAATATTACTGCATATGAAGTAGTTGCAAGAGATGATTTCTCTAGCACAAATTTGAGATGTGTTCATCTATGATCTGGGAAGGCTGGTGGTTCACAGGAGAAAGTGCGAATTAAAATCATCATTGCTTGAGAAACTAACAAGATTTATACTAAATAATTTTGAAAAATAAACTACTCTTTGTTACAAATTTTTTTCAGGCAAATGTAGTAAAAATCTTTTGTCTTTTTTTGCCTTTATGAAATTGAAATAATAAAATAAAAAACCCTGGGATTTTTTTTATAAAAAACAGTACATTTGAGGGTGGTGGGGTTCTCCTCAAGACACAGACTACTCCGGTTTCCCGCCCTCCATCACCCTGAATTCTTTTTTCTTTTTTCATTCTAATTTAGCAAAATTTCTCCTTAAAATGTCAGTCAAACAACTAGTGAAACACCCAAATCTCAGAAGATTCTTCAATTTTCCTGTAGTATTGAGAAGCTTTTTTTAAAGGAAACTAGAAATAGAAAACAGTAATTACTGTGGATCTGCTGCACACAGCTTCCTCCTGCAGAAACCAGGGAAGTATTTGCATAATCCTTCAAAGGAAGCAGAAGCCTGGGGTGAGGCAGCTTCCTCCCTCCACAAGTGTTCCTGATCTTGTGGTGTCCAAGTTTATCTCAAGCATCTGGATTTCCTCATAATGCACATGCAATTCCACCTCCAGTCTTTTGCATTTAAGAGGCATTTTTCTAATTCTTTTTGATTCACAGTAAATTAAAACCCTTGGCATTAATGCATTTCTGTAAGTATAGAGTCTACTATTCATATGACTCAAGTTCACATTCCTTTCACTGTTTTCAGCACTTTACCACAGCATCTGTAACAATATTTCTAAAACCCAGTATGCACACTTGCAGAAAGATCATAAATCCTTCATAAAATAAAAAATCAATAAACCAATATTTTAATAACTAACTAGTTGTAAAAAAGCACACTCAAAAAATACTGTCCTTTTTGCAGATCAAATTCAGCAAGAACTCTTCATATTTTTCAAAGGCTTTACTAAATACCTATTGAAGATTGAAGAAAATCGATATGTCTTGGATCCTACCCTAGGAACCTCTTTCATAGAACATTGATGAGCTTCATCATACATGTACTTAAGAACCCATGACTTTTCTGGGAATTAGATGACTAAATTTTCACAGATCTGTTTTCTTGTAGTTAAACTATGTATGATTTCAGCAGTGCTTGATGTTGTGTACAAACAGAACTATCTAACCCAGAAGTGTCTTTCAGGTATAATTCTTTTATGTTTGTTATTGAATTAGCAGGGAGAGTAGTTTTGATTTTTTTTTTTTTTTTTTTTAAATACCCAGCAGTGTTGCTTCTCCTAAGAAATATTTAGAAACATTTCTATCCAGTCCTTCAATCCTCATTATAGCCTTATTGTCATCAACCTAAATAGGAGCAGAGTGAACATTAAGAATCAAGCCATCAGTCTTTGTAACAGCTGCTACAGAACAAATGCCTGTCTAAACAGATCTTATTATCATCAGGCTAGGACATGAGTATCACCTGAAAGCCACCTGAAACTCTGGCTCTTAAAAGAATCAAACTTTGAAAAATTTCATTTCCTAGAATTAATTAGGAAAATCACAGCTCTTAAATGGATGAAATGAAGTTAATGCAGGTAGCTCAAGAAAGATGAGATTCAGACAATAGATTTTTTTCCTGTATTTTTACTGGGCTCTACTATGCACAAAAATAGCTTCAAAGATCATCCTACATATGTTAGCATTAAGCCAGCATGTTTTTCTGGGTTGTTTGAGCACCTTATGTCTTTAACATGATTTGTTTAATGGTAAAAATTAAGAAATCAGAAGCTTAATAAGAAAAAGTGAGAAAATACAGAGGGATTATACATACGATTGCCTGCTTTGGCCTTCCGAGTTTAAAAAATAACTCTATACAACCTTAATTATTCATTATTCGTATAATTTTTGAAAACATAATAATTTTTTATTTTTATTCATAAATTTTTGAAACCTTCCCTATGTCATTCTTCTCTGAGAGTACCAGTGGGCTTTTGGCCCTTAGCTGTAATTTTTTTCTTGATACTAAATTTATCTTAGTATGTGTTACTGTGTCTTAATGATTCCAACTGCCAGTAGAAACCTGTTGTAAGAGCATAAAGCACTGTATTGTTGAAGTCTCTTTTTTTTAATTTTTTTTTTTTTATTTTTAAATACCTTACAGTTATAGTTAATCTTTCTGGTTTTGAAACACATTCATTTTATTACTTTGAACAATATACAACAAACCAGATATTGAAATAGTTTACATAAAGACATAGAGAGAAAGAGATGAAACTTACTGGACCATGACCACACTGGGAGCAGCCATGCTGTCCACCTTGTTCCACCAGGGGGAATTCCTGCTGGATCATAGAAAACAATTTGAAAAGTTGCTTCTGCCTGTGTATGGAGTGCAGATCATTACAGTTTTGTCTACATAAATAGCTATACTTACTTAATTACACTTTACAGGAAAAGTTAGCAAAAGTGATGTGAGTTCTTAAGCAAGCACATATATATTTGTGAAATATCCCAAGCTACACTTGAGATAGGCAATTTGAAGCACCCAGTGGCTGAAAATACTTGAAGAGAAGGATATTGCACTTGCAGCACTTATCTACAGCCATGATCTTCTAAAGAGGAGTGGGTGTGAAGCTGCGAAGAAAAGCAATTCCATTCTCAGTAGGCTACCACAGCACATTTTCAAAAGTTTCTAATTGAAGATATGCTTCATTTGCCTTAGCTATAAAAGAAGTCACATTTACTCATGATTATGTCTGCAAATGACCTCATAAAAAGTAGTCTTGGAAAAAAAACCTCAAAATCAATCCAAACAAAAGTAACATTTAGAATGCATTTTTAATTATATAAAATTGTACATTTATTTGATCTTATTATCTACCCAATATCAAAAGAGTTAAACTCCATTAAACTCAATAATTTAAAGCTATTTTGATTGCAGGTATATTATCTTTATCAGGAATATGCTTCATTCTAAAATGAAAAGGCCATATATTAAGGCTCTCAAAAACAATATATGAAAAGAATTACAATATTGTGACTAATGTATTATTCATAGTCAGTAGATAGAGTGGAGCCTTCAGAAAGTTGTGATGAAAGTGTTTAATAAACTATCACAAAGTTACCATGAAACATGCAAGAAAAACCAAGAATTGTCATACACAGATTTTATTGATTTCACTAATATTCTACTTGAATATTAGGACTAGAGGGCTTTTAATGTCATAGCCTAAGCATGCCTAATCTCATATTTTAGACTCTCAGCCATACCTAAACACACAGAGATTTATGGTTCATTTTGTTAAAGGTGCTTTAAATTCCAGAATTTTAGATTGTTAAGGGTTTGGTGGCAATTATTTTGTTGGGTTGATTTTATTTTTCAGGGATAAGGGGTTTTTGTTTTGTTTTGTTGTGTTTAAATAGAATGATAGAAAATAGGATTCAATACATTTTAAACAGAAACTTTATGTCCTAGAAAAAACCCCAAGGCAACAAGACGTATTAAAAAGCTTACAAATAATTTGCATAATTTAGCTTCTAGGAAAGTATGGGAAAAGGAAAGAGGACTGGTAATTTATACAAGTTTGCTTTCATTTTGTGCACGAACAGAACATGTCTGATAGGTCCTTCCAGTCACACCTCTAGCATAGTTACTCTGACAGGGAGGCTAATTTTACCTAACTTTATATTTCTATCAACCTCAACTAATCGGGTGAACTTTAGTTGTCAGTGGTAAGCAATATTTTTTTTCTGAGGTGTTCTTTAGTTTATTTAACGATAGATAAAAAGAAATATATAGATGCTTTTTTGAAGTAAAATATGCAATTCTTTCTACTATTTAAGAAGTCTGCATTGAGACCAAGCAGATATGTGATATGAGCAAGAAAAATATTCTGCTATTCACCCACTCAAGAGACACCCATACTTCCTTGGCCAAGCACTACAGGACGAAGCCTTCAGTGAGTGCATTAACTCATCTTTAAGACCACAGCTTTGCCTTCCATATAGAATTTTCAATCAATCCAATCAGAATAAAACACTGCAAAGCCTACAGAGAGGATTGGCTTGCTTCAAATTAAGGAACCAGAGCAACTGAGAATATCATGAGATTTCACTGATAAAATTTTTCAGGTCTCATGTTGGGAAAAATTAACTTTGTTTCCTGACTTGAAACAGGAATAAATAATTAAATATTGGCAATTTGAATACCAATTACAATCACATTTGTTTATCATTTCCTTCAAGCTTCTAATTTTCAATTTCTCTATGGAAAGTCTCCAGGAATGAAGATATAGAGCTGTAAAAAAGTTTTCAGAGCTCAAATTTTGCTGACCATAAAGCAGTATGGTTCAGTGCTGATGGCTTTGTCCTTCATGCTGCTTCCCCCCATCTGTCCCAGCACTCCAAATGGATCACTACTACCTACTGA
The DNA here is from genome assembly GCA_013397815.1 of Aleadryas rufinucha. Lineage (NCBI taxonomy): Eukaryota > Metazoa > Chordata > Aves > Passeriformes > Aleadryas > Aleadryas rufinucha. The sequence goes on from VZTH01005152.1 coordinate 52,878, forward strand.
ACTTTACTTCAGCAAATATGTACATATGAGCCAAATAAGTACCTCTCTATAACTATGGTTTAGAGGTCAATTTACGGTCCTTTTTCTGGCCGCAGGAAAAGAAGGAAAATACACACAAGTTCCAATATTTTCTCTGTTCTTGCACAAATAAAAAAAATATGCTATATCTGATTTTGTATCAGGGAATTGTTCATATAACAACACTACAATGTTTTTTTCCTACAGATTTTAAATTTGTGTTGTTTCTTTTTGAGTTTTGAGCAATCGAGATATTTTGAAAAATAAACTTTTTAAGGAGATACATAAGCAAATCCATAATTATCATAATTTAACACCAACCAACAACAAACCATCACTCACTCACTCACTCACTCACTCACTCCCCTGCCCCTTCACAGAGATGAGGAGGAAAATCAGAAAAAAGTAAAACATACAGCTTGAGAGAAAAACAGTTTAATAATTGGAAAAAAGAGTAAATTATAACAATAATAATAGAATAACAACAATGTTAATATCATTTTAATGAAAAGGAGAGGGAGATTGAGGAATAAAAGCACACAGTTGTTCACCACCTGCTGGCTACCCCCAGGCAGCGATTGGCCCCTCACAGATAATTATCCCCAGTTTATACACTGAGCATGTTGCTCCATGGAATGGAATATCCCTTTTGCCAGTTCAGGTCAGCTGTCCTGGCCATGCTCCCTCCTGGCTTGTTGTGCAGCTGTTTTCTGGCAGAGCACAGGAAAGTGACAACTCCTTGATTTAGAGTAAGCATTGCTTAGGAACAACAAAAACATCAGCGTGATGTCAACATTATTCTCCTACAAAATTAAAAAAACTGTATTGCTATCAAGAAGAAAATAAACTCTATGACAGCTAAAACTAGGACAATAAAGTACTAATTTTGCCCATTTTCATTTTTTGATCTATTTTTTCTTCTCCAGAGGAAATGTACCTTTTCTCTTCAACAATTCTTTGAAATTACACTGATAGTTTAGAACTCCCGTGTTTGAAGAAGAAAGGGTATGAGCTAAATGGAACTTGTATGTTTGCTATATGCAGTATGCACTTGTGTCACTAAATATAATTGGCAAGATAAACTGTGCTTTTGCATAGCTTACCAGTTTTTGAGAAAAAAAAAAAGTTGGGAAGCCCATTTATTTCACTGGAAGTTTTAGTAAGTTAGTCAGTTTATGAAGTTTATGTGTGCTTTACATTAGTTATTTAATTAGGGGCACCCAACAGGCCAACATATGCAATTTAATGGTGCAATTTGCAGAAGTTACAAAAAGCAGAATCCCTGCTGAAAATTTAAAGAGAGAGTGTACCTATTTTCTGCTTCTATTACTTCATATGATGGTTTCCCAGATGATACAGAATGGCAAGCAAGCAAAATGCTGATGATGCATGACTTACACCAACTGCTTGTGAATTGAAAGCAGATGTGGACAGTGGGAGGCTGACCATTTCTAATACAAATTACAATATAAGTAACTGGAAATAAAAAACATAACAAAGTCTACCAGTGGTGTTCAAGAATATATGTCATAGTTGAAATGTCTCCTTTTAAGAGGGCAGAAAAAAATGGCAGTCACCACAATAAGAAAAAGGTAGATGTATCAAACATATAGTGCAATGAAATAAAAGCTATAAATATAATGGAAATAGATAAAGCACAATGACATTGCTGTGATCACATATGTTGCTATGTATATGTCAAATTTATTTGAATTTTCAGCTTTACAATAAAAACACCAATAGTATTCAAACCTGAACACCTGTAAGTACATTGTCATTGCACTGGTATAAATCCACTATTTTGTACAGCAAAAAATCTTTGTTAAAGAAGAAGCACGTGCTGCACACACACATTGCTTTTAACTATACTCTTGATTACGTTTATGTGTTCTGGAAAAGGGGAAGACAACCAGATTTGACTTCACTAGCACAAATTCCTGAGTCAGTACACACCTGTATGTTCATTGCAAGCTCATTTTAAACTACTCCTTATCATAGCGCTCTGATTATTTGCAATTCCTTACCTTCCCATGTGCACTGTATTTCTCTCTTATTGACTCTTTCACAAATCAACCTTATTTATGGGTCTTTGGGGTTTTATCACAGCAAAACTTTCTCCAAAAGCAAGATGCTCTAAGGGATATTCATAGCTTTTATCTCCCAAGTTCTTTTTGCTATCTAAACAAAAATATCTCTTTTCTACCCTCATTTTAGTAGACTTCTTTAATAAAGATGAATGCTAAATACTCCTAATTAATGTCAAAACTCTCTTGGTGTTTTCAGGCTGTATCTGACCCAAGTTTGTATTCAGTGTACTGCAGTGATGGTTATTAGTCATCTGACACTATTTTACTAGAGCCATGTTAAATCATTTTCTACAAACTGTGACAACATTTAACTTTCTCTGCTCACATTATTTTTCCAGCTCTCAACAAGTTTTTGGACATATTTCTAGCAGTTGCCTATTTTTTTTCCTGCTCACTTCAGATTAAAGTACCATTTGGCTTGAGCACTTTGGCAGCTTTCAAAGAGTGAGACCATTCATCCTAGTTTGATCCTCATTCCATCCCCATGGTTTTTTCTTTCTTCTTGTGAAATTTATGTCTTTTTCTGGAATATGGAACTTTTATTCATTTCCTAATACTGCAGTTAAAAATTTATATGACATTTTTGCATCAGCAGATTCACATTTCAATAAATTACTTCTTACAGACTCTTGAAATCAGTCTTGCCCTATCACCGTTATTCATTGGGATCTTTGCCAGGGACTTCAGTGAAGAAATGGTATCAATATCACTCATGAGTTTTCAGTATTACTTAAAAGCAGCAACCACTTTGTACATGGGGGGGAAAAAAACAATTTTCAAAGCTAAGAAAAAGACAGGAGAGAAAACACATAAGAAGTTCTTGAAATACACAAGGAAGAATATATTTGAGAAGATTGTTGTCTTTTGGGATTAAAGAACTTGGTAGAAATTCTGCTGGTTTTCCATTTTCCTGATGGTATGTTTAGATTATTAATGGAGGATCAGATAACAGTTATGGTTACTTTATCTGAAGATTTTAGAACCAATATGTATCATTATTGCTCTCTCAGTCTGTATGCATAGTCTATAAATTGCTTTACTTCTTTTTCTTTCTGATTTGGTTCCTCAAGTCTGAGTGAACTCTAGTCAATGAACTGATCTACTCAGAAAACTTAGAATAAATAAAATGTTCTCTCCGCACCTGGAGAAGGAGCAGATGCTGCCAAGAGTGGTTTAGCACTTCAACAGACTGCTTCTGTCTGCATACCCAGTGACTTTTGCTAGTTCACTAGTCTGATTTCCTTAAAGTTTTGGCAGCAAATATGTTCTACTTCATACTTTTATGTTTTAAATTAAATACAATACACTCTAATTAGTTTAGGCCTGTCACAGTAATATTATCTCAAACTAAAGGCTTTAATGTATGAAATAATTACAGCCAGTAAATTAAATAAACAACTCTGGATCAGTTTTGTTACATCATTGCATTTAAGGAAAAAATGACACATTTGTTGGTTTTTTGAGTTTCCTTAAGAAGTTTTTTTCAGATAATGAGCTATGAGTGACACAGAGTCTCTTTCTCTGTTAATCCATGTCCTTCTTGTTCTTACTTGTCTTCCACATGAAGTATTATAGATAGCCTACCTTCTCAGCAAGGTAGGCTATCTTCACATTGTAGAGCACAGGAGGGAGGAATGACAGGATGAGCGGTCGGCTCTCACTTCCCCAGAAGAGGGAGGACCATTTAGTCTCCCAAAATACATTGCTTCACATTTCCATGCTGATTTTTTTTGCTTCTTTACAAAGCTTGCCTCTCTTTATCCTACAGAGTGCAGGATGAACTTTCTAATTTTATTCACTACCATGATAGTTCAGATAGACGAGCCAACACATCTGCCTAGCACTGTGTATTGTAACTCAAACCTTTGTACCATACTCCTTTGTTCCAAGTAGACATGATCTGAATCTGTACAACACCTCACAGAAGGTACTTAGATATCTAATCCTTATTAGTCTCACTAAGATTTATGGCTTACAGGCTCAACTGCATGCAAACATTTCCAATCCCTGATCCTGCAGCAGCAAGGTTAAGGAGTTTTTCATCAGTGAACTAACTGAGGGTAGAATTTGATACAAAATATAACTATAATTAATCATTACAAAAACATTATTATAGGTTTACCATAACATACTTATGCAAGGTGTCAGAAAACGGAAAATTTGCACCTAGTCTTCTAAACTCCAAAATTCAAAGCAAAAAAATTTCCAGCATTTTTCTCTGAGTTATTGCATATTATGGATACATTAATTGCCTTTGTTAATTCAGAGTAATTAGCAATCCTAATTTTTGCTCATGTTATGAAAACAAGTTAGTTAATCAAAATGTTGTCTAAATAAGGGGAAGTATTATGCAGTACAGAAGTGCTCATCACTTGTGAAATAAGATCTTCCATTTGAAAAGTTCTTCAGAATTCAGTTAAGCTATAAATTGCATCAAGCTTGGGGTTATTTTTCTGCTTTTTTATCTAATCACGCTTTATCTTTCAAAAAACTGCTTCTCAATACCTTTTTTTGTACTGAAAAAAGCCCTCCAGAAACCAAAGCTGCTTATCTCCATCACTGTAGCTTATTTACTTATCTTCATCTTACAGAAATGTGTGAAAGGCTTCCTGTCCCATTGGTGCCTCTGTGAATGAAATTGAATGCTTATATTTCCAGTCCAAAATTGATGGATTAAATGTATCTAAAACTTCTTCTGTTTCTGTTATTTGAGGTGTGTACATTAACACATGTGTGACCGTAATAACTCATATAAATGTTGATTACTGACACGGTCATACAATAACCATTTATATTCATAAGTATTGATCACTCTTACGAGCTTGGTTTCCTACAGACTTTCTAATATTTCAGTCAGAACTCTTGAAAATGTCCTAAATATGCATTTGCATATTTACAGTTCATGTAATGAAGTCAACATATTTTATGCAAAGTTACTCCTTTATAGATTTTGTTTGACATACCTTTCCAAGAATGAAGTTATAATTTTGAATATACATACTCCTGATTTACAGCTGGATGATGCATGTTGTCAGTTGGGCTTTGCTCTGTAACCTGAAGTGTAAGGCCCGTCTTTGAAGAAGCCATCTTGAAAAAAATTACTTTTCTGTATTGCAGTGAGGTTTCGTAGAAATTAATATATTACAACATGATTTTTAAACTTAATCCCATGCAGTGGACTGTGATATGGTTATTTAAATCTGAATTTCCAATATAGTAGAAGTTGCTATTGTTGCTTTGCTTTTATAGATGAAACTATGATCACACAAAGACAACAGAATTTCAGTTTTCAGGAGAGGCTTGCTTTCACACTATTTTCTGTTTTACAGTCTGAACAGAAGAATGTAAAGGAGCATGTAACCACACAGTCGCAGAATGGTTTGGGTTGGACAGGGCCTTAAAGATCATCTAGTTCCAACCCTTCCCCTGCCATGGGAAAGCATACCACCCCCTAGATCAGGTAACTCAGGGATCCATCCAACCTGGCCTTGAATTGTCAGGGTTGCTACTACATTTATTGGAAGATTTCCCATCCCAAATATTACTGCTGAGAAGCTATTAAAAAAGGGAAAAGTTCAAAATCACAAATAGTTAATAGTGGATTTTGTAAGCCAGGTGTAATCGAGTTGGCTGAATAACATTACATACTACAATTCAGTGAGACTCTCTTTTATAAACCACATAAATAATATAAGAATGAATATTGCAGCTGTAAAGGAGAGAGGATTTTTGACTAGCATAGGTCCTGCAGGTGGTATGTGGGAGTATCCAGTCCATTACAAAGTGTCTGCAAAATACATTAATTAGCAAGAAATATCTTCAGCAAGACTTTCTAAATTTTACTACTAAGATGGTGAACTGAGGTAACTTGAAAATTTTCAAGCCAAGTATATTAATGTGGCACAAAGAAAACTGTATATATAAAGCTTTGCACTTACGATAATAATATTCTCTCAAAGATCTGAATGAAATAACACTCTGAGGAACAGCTTATAAAACAATTTATCTTTCTTTTCACTTTCCTCCTCCCCCCTCCCCCCACGTTCCATATATTATTTCCTACAAACAAAAAATTGAAAATATATGTGTATGAAGGAACTATTTGATCTATCTTTGGATAAAGATGGATCATGAATGATTTAAATTATATGAGAAAACATTTTTGGTTTACATTTTCTGCTTGTAAAGAGCTGCAATTCCACTGTCGTGAGTCCATAGGTAATTCTCAATTAATCATTTCACAGTATTAAATTAATTTTAAATGAGAGCAGATGGGATGTGTTAGATTCCTTGGGAAGTCATGAAATGTGCTGGTTTTTTCTTAGTTTCTATGGTGCTTGAGAGGTTTGGCTGTGTCAGTTTTTTTCTGTCATTATGGCAGATTTTTTTTTGGAGGGGGTGGGTTGTTTGGGTTTAGTTGCTGTTGACGTGTATAAAACCACTGATAATAACTCCATAATTTACATGACAGCTCCTGGACTAGTAGTATTTTGGAAAAAAATTTTCCTGATTAATTGTGCCTGAATCTTTATGGCAACAATTCAGGGATGCCTGGTAGTGTTCTAGAGGACTCAGTGTGAACATGGCAGGGTTTAGGTGGAAGAGTAACTGCTGCACAAATTCCTGAAATGAATTTATGTTAATTATGGACAGAAAATATTTTACCCTCTTTCTTTTAAAGTTTTGAGGTTGGGGGTTTTTTGGGGGGGTTTTGTGGGTTAAAAAAAAATTGAGGAGGATTTGCTGCTTTCTTTACTTTATAAAAATCCTCATGTATATGAAAAATTATTGTAAACATATTTTTAGATTAAGATTTACTCAGTACATGAATTTATATAAATCTGAATGTATGACTATTTTAAAAGGAAAAACTGATACTGCACTTCAAGATATCATTGTGAATTATTAAAACCAACAAAATGTTGTGCAATAGTATTCCTATTATTTTATTTATAAATTTTCTTTTAATATTTGGTATTTGGCATAATTTCGTGTATTGGAATGGGTGGACGAAGTAGACCAGAAATTTTAGTATCCCTAAGTTTCAGATTCCTTAATTTAAAATCCTTTTCCCTTTCTTATTATGGTCTCATGTCCAGCTGGGAATATATAAATGTAAAAACTAAGCACTGCTTATTGCATATTGAAGAAAACAAAGCTAAACAAAACAAACAAAAAAAAACCAAAATAACAACAACAACAAACAAACAAAAAAAACCCCAAAAACCACAAAAGCCATTTTGAATAATGTTCTAGATACTGAAAATTCAAATTCTTGATATCTAGTGCACTTAGTCCTGATAAGATCTAAAGCTTATGCATCCTTATTTTTAATGCTGTAGTAGCTAGGACTCTTATGACACTAAAAGTAGATGTATCATTTTAAAGATAGAAACTATTTTGATTTACCCTTTAGCTTAAGTGGGAAATAGTTGTGACATTAAGTGACATCAAACTGAGATTTCAAGTTTTCTCATGTTGTTTTAGAAAGAGTAAAAGCAAAACCTTCCGCTCTTTTTTGTCAGAAATAATGGAAGAAGAAATGAAAAGTTCAAAATTACAAGTATCACATAGGTAGGTATGTCACCAGAATGCGAGGTCCAGATTGCCCAGATTTGTAAATTGGAAGTAAGTGGAGCTGAAATTTTCCTCCTGAGGTTGTTTAATTCCTTTCCTCTAAATGAGATTCTACTATACTTTTCTCAAAGGAAAATGGCCTCACAAAATTTTTGTCCAAATTGTTAATAAAGTAATGACACTTCTGTAGGCTCCTTAGAATGTTCAAATAGCGTCACTATTAGCTTTCTTTATTTCTTTTCCCCCAAATGGATCATAAACAAAATTTTCTGCAGTTTATATTTCTTGTTTTATAGATGAGAAGAATAATGATTTCCCTGTCCATTTCATCAGCTGATTATATCTTTGGTTAATAGGTTTTTCCCTGAACTATGTAATAACTTGCACTGTGTTCCTGTAAAAAAAGTAAATTCATTATTTATTTGAACAAATTATATTTCTTTTAATGACTTATTCCAATGTTTTAAATAGTCCAGACAAAATTACAAAGCAATTCAGTTAGTGATACTTATCACTCAACCATCTTTAAAAGAAAATTTTGAGCTGTGTTGCCAGTGTTGTCATAAAAGCAGGTTCAAAATTGTGGTCATCTTCAGGAAAAAAATGCTGACCCCTGACCCTACATATGTGCTTAATCAGATGCAAAGGAATTAAATCTTTTGATCCATCAGAGAAAAAAGAATTTCAGCTAACTAGGAACTGGCCTGGTAGAATTTTTTTTTTATTATTTTTCAACAAGCATACTAATCTATCAAAATCAATAAACATCATCATTAAGAGACTATATCATTCATCCCTAAAAATATAATCTCCTTTGGTAGAATGTAGCATGTTAAGACTTGCTTTATTCTCAGTTCTCTGCTTTGTATTTTCCTTTTCCTCTACCTCTAACTCATTTCTTACACACCACTTACCAGACTCTCATGCTTCTCAAGCATTTTGTCTGTGTTTCCACTATGATTCTGCTTTAGCCTAAGTGTGAAGGTCATGTGTTGGGGAACTGATGGGCATGCTAGCAGATTTTAGGAGAGGTCCTTTAGACTCCCTCTGGTCTGGTCCTGTGGACTGACTGCCCATCTTTTTTTGGAATATTTTACATGCACTTCTGGAGTACATCTTATTCAGCTACACACATACAAACACATATGCAAACACATATATACTTAGATGGATAGATAGATATAAGCTAGAGGTACTGTTAAGTAGCCTTTATATTCATCTCTTTTCTTTACAAAGATGGCTGCCTTTTTCCATTTTTGGATTCCCTTCATTTTTTATCCTTCACTTTTTATGCTTTTAGCAGCTGTTAAATATCTTTTTTCTATCTGTATGTTTATATAGCCTAAAAGAGGTTACATCTTCTGGGTGTACAAGAGTTACAAGAGTGACAAGAAAATGTCAATCTCTTTGTTATTTATAACAGCTAAGGTAGAAAAACATGGAGTTTTTTCCTGAAATAAGAGCTGAATGTTTCTGAAAAGTCTTCCATCAAACACTCTTCACAACAACTTCATTAATAATAGCGAAAAATCAAAAGTAGGTAAATCTGACTAATTAAGCCTTGGAGTAAAGCAAAGAAATATAGCAACTATGAAGTGCTCATTGCATTTCATAACTGTGAGCATTGGAAGGCTATTATAATAGCCTTGCTTACAGATAGGTCAGATATGTGTCAGCAGTCCCGGTCTCAGCCACACAGTCCCTTATGAAAAGGGTAAATTTGACCTCAGGAGGAATGTATCATTGCTCAACAAACAATTGAATGTGAGCGCGCAAGAGCTCTAGGGAGAAAAAAGCTTCCAAAAGATTCACATTCAGGAAGACTTCAGAGGGTTCACTGAATCCTGAAAATGTATAAGCAGAAGAGAAAATTCCAGCTTACTACAGTGTTTCCTCAAGAGTACTTTTAGAAAAAAATGTTGCATTTGCCAAGCTTGCTTGACCAGTGACACTTGCCTTGTGAATGTGTTAATATACAGCATATAACAATCATGACTTGTTGGATTTTCTCTTAATATAGCAATATAAAGCTTTCACTGAAATCACTTACTTCTCTATCTTCTATGCTGCTGTAAGGAAAACATTTTTTTTAATTTTTATTTCTTATCAGTAAGAGCTGGTTTGAGACTTTAGTTTTCAATATTCCAATCCTAAAAAGAAACTTCATTCTTGATAACATTCATGGCCATGGCTTGTTCCTTGGAAATTTCAGTTACCGCCTTTGCAGGTTGACTGCTTTTATGACAATTTCTGTACAGCAGTAGCATGCTGTCAAATGCTTAAAATCTGTCACTGTGTTCTTGATTCAGCTCTTGAATCTGTGAGAGCTAAATTCTGCTTCAAAATTTGCAAGTGCGAAAGCATTCAAAAAAATGTCTGCACAAGTCTGCATGAGTGAAAAATGTAACCTCATCTATCTTAGATGTGCAGTGCTGTGATCAAAACTTTAATCATGACTGACTCCCAGTCAAAGCAGACAGAGCATGACTGGTTGTGTCTTTGTGGTCTTTGATCCCCATTTCTTCATTTCAGCTAGAGCAGACACTGAAATTCTCCTTTGAAAGCATTTGACTTCTAGATGACCCTGTATTTATTCATTATATATTTATTTATTATATATTTATTCATCTAGATATATTATATATTTGCTCACTTGTTGGAATCAAGAGCATAAATATTCACAGATTTGGCAAAAATTACACCAATTTAAAGGAATCCAAAAAGTAAATTTCCAGAATCTTAAATGGCTTATTCATGTCTTAGTACTCTACATTCACCACCTTCTCAATTCACTAAAATAATGTAAAATACCTAGAAAAATCAGTGCTTTTTCATGCTATTATTAATGATAGTTATCTTTTTAGCTACTTTTATCACAATAATGTTCCTAGAGGGTACAATCATCTGCTATTTAAAAACCAATATTTTAGTTGATATTTTTACACCTTCTGATTAACAGGGAATTTATTTTATACTTTTCAGTTGATATTGTAAAAGGAGTACTTTTTTGCTACTGATTTCTGTATGCTGAGGATTTTCAAGTATGCTTTTCACTTTTTGCAACAAAAACTTAATTTCTACAATTTCAGAAAGAAAAGAATTATCAATAGTTATTCAAATAAGTAAAAATCTGGTTTGGACATTACTCTCTGGTTTGATTCCTGAATACCATTTATCACAAGGTTTCCTCTTTTCACTGGAAAAAGGTTAGGCAGACTACTTCAACAGCCCTGAATTTTACACAGCTATTGTGTTTCAATTCTGTGTAGCAGATGTTAATTTTCAGATTTCAGTGCAGCTGTCATGCTTTATAATTCTAATCTCTGTTAAATATCTTATACTTCTGCATTTGTGAAATTATTTTTTTCAGCAGTCATGTACTTAATCAATGACTCTACTCCTATTTCTTAAAAGGTTTCTAGAAAGATTTTCAGTAGCGAACTGTTTTTTCCATTGTTGCCAATCTCCAAAATCAGAATACTGGTCTGAAACCCTCAGCAAATTTGCCCATGACACCAAGCTGTGCAGTGGAGTCAGCACACTGGAGAGAAGGGATGCCATCCATGGGGACCTTGACAGGCTTAAAAGGTGGACCTGTGTGAAGCTGATGATGTTTAACAAAGCAAAGCGCAAGGTCCTGCACCTGAGTTGTGGCAATCCCAGATGCACCTACAGGCTGGGCAGGGAGGCGACTGAGAGCCACCCTGCAGAGAAGGACTTGGGGATGATGGTTGAAGAAAAACTCAACATGAACTGGCAGTGTACACTTGCAGCCCAGAAAACCAATGGTGTCCTGGGCTGCATCAAATGAAGTGTGGCCAGCAGGTCAACGCAGGTGAATCTCCCCCTCTATTCTGTTCTCTTGAGATCCCATCTGGAGTTGTTGGAGCAAGTCCAGAGAAGGCCTTGAAGTTGACAAGAGGACTGGAGCAGCTTCCCTACAGAGACTGAGAAAGTTGGGGATGTTCAGCCTGGAGAAGAGAAGGTTGCGTGGAGACCTCATGGCAACCTTTCAGTATCTGAAGGGGCCTACTGGGAGAATGGAGAGGGGCTCTGGCTCATGAACTGTCCAGACAGGACAAGCAGAATGGGTACAAATCGAAAAAGGTGAAATTTAGGTTAGATAGCAGGGAGAAATTTTTCACTGTGAGGGTGGTGAGCCACTAAACAGGTTGCCTGGGGAGGTTGTGGATGCCCCAACCCTGGCACTGTTCAAAGCCAAGCTGAACAAAGCCTTGAGCAAACTGGTCTAATGGAAGGTGTCCCTGTCCATGGCAGGAGTGGTTGTGAGTAGATGATTTTTAACTTACGTTCCAATCACTTAACATTTTATGATTCTATGATTCTTCTTTTATTTTACCAAAATCTGTCTATTTTCCTATCATAACTTCCCATTCAATTTTATGATAGAAACAATGATGAATTTGGGTAGGTGTAAGGCAAAATTTTTCTGTTGTCTGTGAAGAGTGTCCACTATAGACAGGTCTTCAGTGTACTATTGAGTGTTCTTGAGATTCTGAAAAAATGGTTTTTGTTTTTTTTTTTTTAATTTCAGGAGTTAAACATATAGGCTATGCAAAAAACCTCAGTGAGACATTACAAATCACAGTACTGTTACTACAAAGGACTACTCAAGGTTATTTTGTATTTTTTTCACAGAAGGGAGGATGACAATAATATCTATTCCTACATGGACAATGTCTTGATTCATGCAGAATCCCCTGAAAATAATTTATAATAAGGATTATTATTCCATATAAATCTCCTCTTACATGTTCCAAACCTGTTTCTATTCATCTGCCTGGTCAATATGTTCTGCTATACCATCTGGGAACTTGTCATTTCAGATCATGACTTGTTTTTTAAATGTTGAACACAGAAGTTACAAATAGCATTGTATAATACCTTTAATTATTGGTAACACATTCTAGTCCTCTAAAATAGGTATTAAGTTAGTGATTCACAGTTCTGGTGTTGGGTTGTTGTTTCTCCTAATTGTTTCTCTCTCTATTTTAATATTATGTATGTTTTAGAAATGAGTTTGTGATAATTCAGTCATTACTTACTGACATTTTCTTCATGGCCATATCAGGCTCTTTTTTAAGAGCATAGCTGCGCATTTTTATAATTCAGAAATTGAGGGGTTTTTCAATACTGTGTCTTAAATATGAAAGACTGAACCCAACCTTAAAATACTATCTTTTTACATTCCATGAAAGCCTTTTCAGAATAAATTTCATAAACAACATTGCTTATAATTGGTGAGAAAGCAGAAACTATCTTTAAGTTTTTACAAGTATTATCAGCAGTAAAAACTGCAAGACTTAGGCTTCATTCTTTCTTAATGTGTATTTGGTATGAGACATGATTGATAATGCAGTGTCACCAATGAAGATGTTTCCCTGATTTACACTATTATAAAGTTTAAGGTATATGAAGCCATTATTAATTAATAGTGTATCAATTATTTATTAGAATTCTATTCTTTGTGCATTTTGTCCTGTCTTTTCAACAGTTTTGGAAGACTGGAGAGCTTCGCGCCAGCAATGCTGTGAAAGTTTAACTTTCCTCTTTGTCTTGCTAACCAAAACCAAATATATCAACATGTTCTTAAAAATATATATGGAGGATTGAAAACTGATGAAAATAAGCAATGTAGAGTTCATACCACATAATCCTTACCTTTTTGACATATTAGATTGCTTTTTTTGATGGCCAAAAATAATGCTGTGAACAGCCTGACCAGTAAGGTTTGCAGTAAACAGTTTTTGAAGAAGCTGTGAAAAATGGAAACACAAAAGCAAGTTCTCAGAAGAAATATAAGCTGCCAAAATTAAAGTGGATGCATTATTCAGTACTGAATATCTGATTCTGTTTTGCTTTGCTTTGGTTTTTCAGCTTAGCTACTTGTGGAAAGTTTAATATGTTGACTGACTTAGAATGGAAAAGAAAATGTGTATCTAAGATTGGCAAAGCTAAAATGGTGTTTCAGTATCATAGACTAGTGATGAATTCTGAGAAAAGCAAATCTGCTTTGTTGGTAGTGAAATTAAAACCACCTACTTCCCGTGTTAGATTCTCTGAGTGACTTTGAATCTGGGCTTGGGGCTGGATGCACTGCTAACATCTATGGTACAACAACTGATTAGGCTTTTCCTGTGGTTTTGATGTCTGTAATGATGCTCTACCCTGCAGGGTTCCTGGTATTCAGTGTGGTTTGACATAATGCTTAGCCTTTATTTCTGCAAATACAGTGAAAAAGGTCACTCTACTTTACTTACTCAACCTTTCTGTGATATCATAAAATATAATACATTTTCAATTTCCTATATTTCTGTAAAATTTGATCAAAATTCACCATGTTAAAATTTTATTAGAAGAAATAAAGTATAAGCTTATTTTCTTATAAAAACACCTGAAAGTAAATGCAGGAACAAATGAAAAGGAAAAAGGTGCAGAGGAAAGGGAAAAGAGAGGAAGATTTTATTGCAAGCATGTGGCATAATAAGTAAACATGGATGAATTGGTTAAGTGACTCTTCATCTGCTAAAACGCAAAGAAAAGTTTTCCATATTTTGTTATCCTCTTTTAGCTACTCTTTTCTGGGTATTTTTTGGTCTTCAACTCACAAAAATGAAAATGCATACCAATAAATAATCACCTTGTATTTGGAGGCAATACAGTATAATAAATGCAGCCTTCTTTTGTAATAATATAGAAAAATTATCTCTTGATGTTCAGGAAAAGGCTTCTTCCTTATTCATGGAGTAGCTGGTCAGTACATAATGATTAACCCATAAAATACTTTTAATATTTTTAAAACACTGCCTGGAGGTGAAAAAAAAAAAAAAACCAAACCAAACCAAAACAATGAAGCAAACAAAACAAAACAAAAGCCAGGAAAAAATTTTAAAATCCCAACAAATAATGGAAGTGTACACCTTTTCCCAGGAAAGTGTATGTGACAAGCATGTATTACTTGTATTTATTGTCGCTCACAATTATTTATATTTCACTATAACTTAAAACATAGAAATTATGCCTTATCATTAAATAGAAACCATTTTTTTTCTTTTTGCTGAAACCAGTTGGTTTATGGAATTTATAGTTAAGGTGTCAACTGCTGTCAAATCAAAATGATGTTTTTGAAATAAAGTAATCTTTAGGGGAAACAAAATAATTTATTCTGTCAAAATGTAGTTTCAGGATTTTTTTTTCAAGATTGACTTATTGCCATAAGTGTTTTTATACCGGTGTATGGGAACTTTTTTGCACAACACGTATTTACAATTATTATCAGAATATAGGAAAAGAATCTTGGTAGTATTTTAGAGCATTTTTTTGGTTTTCTCTCCTGCTACTATCACTTTATACTGTTAGATTGTGTTTCAATTAATGCTCCAAGTTTAGGTATTTCTTTGTCACACTTAGGTATTTCTTATCTTTGGTTGAAATACTGGGGTTTTCATAGAATCTCACAGAATCACAGCATGGAAGAGACCTCTGGTGGTCATCTGGTCTACCTCTCCTCATCATGCAGGTCCGCCTACAGCCAGTTGTTACCTAGGACCATGTGCAGATAACTTTTGAATAACTCCAATGATGGAGACTCCATAACTCCCCTGAGCAGCCTGTGCTGTCAGTCACAGTAAATGTTTCCTGATATTTATATGGGACATTTGTGCCTGCTGCCTCCTGTGCTGCCACTGAGCACCACTATAAAGAGCCTGGCCCCTTTTCACCATCTCTTCAGGAATTTATATACATTGATGAGTTTCCCCCTAAGCCTTCCATAAGCTAAACTGTCCCGGATCAAGGTATATCTGCCTTTCACACTGGGCTATGTGGACTCTTCTGACAACAGACGTTCAAGTCTTGAACTGTAATCTGCCTGTGCTCAGCTTGCTGTAGTGATCTCATCTGTAATATCATCAGCATTATTAAATTTTCAAAAGTAATACAAAGAAACTTAAAACCACATGGAAGTGTCACTATACATAATTTTGATCAGGAGAATTTTTCACCACCTTTTATCAAAATTAGCCAATGCCTTTGCAATGTCATGTACCAAGCAGTACTTGCATATAAAAGTTGCTAAAATCAATAAGTGCAATGTAACATAATCCTACAGCTGTTAGAAACAAATTGAAATCTGATAAGAGCTTCAGACTTAAGACTAGGGATGTAAAGGTAGCTGCTTTGAGCAGCTGATATTGTGGGTTTTTCTTTCGTTTAATTCTTATAGATAGAAAAAAGTCATCCCAGAAAAAAGGTAAACATTAATTGCAAAACACTTTTGAATAACTGCTTTTACAAAGGAAGTAAAGGATTAAACTTTGCTTTACTCCTCTTAGGGGATGTAAGGTATGTAGAAAGAAAATTAGTCTTTGTGATGAAATCTGAATACACATCTCACCTTCTCACAATGGTATATTCGTAGGCAAAGAAAATGCATTTTCATCAGACATATTGGTATGTTTGGATAGAGACTTCAGGTATGAAGTGTCATCCACCAGCACCCTTGTCATATATGAAAATTAGGTGATTGACTTTTGCATATAAAAATCATCTTATGACCAAGTTAATAAGTATTAAAGTTGTTAAGGTAATAATTGTTAAATACCTTTTAATTATGGAAGTTCCATGCTTTCTGTGAGTCTATGTCCCTCCCTAGCAAATGCCTGATTGGTGAAAGAAACTTTTGATGTACCTCAGAACCCACCAATCCAACTGGGCTATGGAGCTGGACAATGGGGAATTCTGGGAAGGGCCAAGGGGGTATAAAGGGCAGGCCCCTACAAGGATACACCCTCTTTTCCTCCTGGCAAGCAACAGGACGCATCATCTTCGCTGCCCTGGCGCTGGGTAAGTGGGGGAGGGGAAGGGCCTATCTCTTTCCAGAGACCTTTTATTTTATTTTAAGGGAATTTTGCCTCAGATTAGCTGAAGTTAACCCAGTGCCATAGATTTCTGCTGTGGATACGATACATAACCATTTTTGGTTTTCAAGGATCTCCAATCCTGCAATCTCGGGGTTTTCTATTATTTTAATTTAAGAATTTGGATTCTGTTATTTTTTCCAATTTATTTTTTTTTGTAATAAACAATATTTTTTTTAATTAAAACAAGAGTTGTTCTTATTCCTGACAACCCTCAAATCCTTCTCTTCAGGGCTGCGTCTCAATCTGTTCATCTCCCAGCCTGCACTAATACTGTCCTGACCTAGGTGCAGCACTTTTCACTTGGTCTTGTTGAACCACATGAGATTCCCTTGGGCATACTTCTTTAACTTCTCCAGGTCTTTCTGGATGGTATTCCATCCTTCAGGTATGTCAACTGCATCACTCAGCTTGATGTCATCTGCAAATTTGCTGAGGATGCACTCAATTCCTTCATCTATGTTGTTAATTAAGACATGAAGTAACACTGGTCCCAGTATATTCAGCTGAGACAGAAGGATTTTGTGTGGGACTATTTCAAAGGTTTTTCAGAAGTCCAAATAAATTATATCTGTATCCTTACCTTGTTCACTGATATTGTCACTCATCATCAAGGTTGTTTCTAATAAAAGGGAGTGGGAATGGAGGGGAAGTAGGCTGTGTACTTGATTTGTCTGGGATAGAGGTCCCCGTGTGGTACTGAGCTGCCTACCATGGTTAAACATCAGCAAGCTATTAAAACTACAGGGATAGCAAGCCGGAGTTTAGTAGGTGGCTTAAAAACTCAAGGCTAATTTGTACTCTGGGAACTTCCAGTGAGTAGTGAAGTCAAAACACCTGTTTCATCCTTGTTGGACCCTCAGTTCAAATTACAGCAATTTTTTTAACTTCAAGTACTCTGGGAAGATTTTGACCTTTAGTATTGTGTGAGAATGCACACTTACCTACTGCAATTCCAAGTTTAAAATTGCCTTTAATATTTACCCTCTTCACAGCATAAGAATTAAGGGGTTTTATTTGATATTATATAAATGATTACATTTCTATTGGACACATCTTTGGGAAATGGTGTTTATACAAAGATATTGGATAGATTAATAAATCCTCATATGTTTGAATTAAAAATTGTTGGGTTGCTAGCCAATATAGTAGAGTTTATAAACCAGCTGAAATTAATGGCAAAAAAGACCTACATAGTCATCTAGCACATTCTGTTCTCTGAGATGAGCTCCCTGTAGCATCATTACAATGACGGTCAAACGATGGTCATGCTATTTCCCTTGGGTGGCTTTTTCACAATCTAATCAATTTAATTATTCAGAATCTGTGTGTGAAATGTAATTTTCAAATGTAAAACTTGTCCCAACATGGGATAATTTTGATCAGTTAAGAAAAATACCTTTCAAAACTGTTCACACATTAGTTTGGCTTCAACAGGAACTGAAGCAGTTAAGGGCTGATTTGTAGCATGTTTTCCATGCCTTGCAGGCAAACTAAACACCTCATAGTTTTAATGGGTTTTTTTCCTCTTAAATTTCCAAAGATATCCTTTCCTTAATCTATTAACATCTGGAGATGTCTCATTGCCTTTGAAAAGTGCTTGAAAAAATTAATATAGAAAGCAGCTTTGGTGAACTTATCACAAGTAATGAATTTGCCAAGACCGTTCTGTCTATTGAAATTTTTAAGCAACATTATTCAAATTAACTTTAGAGAGAGGGGCATAAAGATTTTCAAAATCTTTAAAATAAAATATTTTTAAATTATTTCAAAACTTTAAAATAATATATATTGAGCCTTTTATAAAAATTCAGTGTATGTTCCCTATGAGAAATGTGCTAGTGAAATTAGATTATTTGGTTTCTTTATCCAAAATGCAAGGAAAATAGCAAATCAACAGAACTTATAGATGGAAAATAAGTGACATGATATCATTTAAAAGATTTAGTTTTCTGCTTCTAAAATTTGATTTGGGCAAATGTAATACTGTGTCCTGTGCATTTTGGTCTATTTTTACTCTTTTCAAATCTGATAGTGTTTATGTTAGAAAGCTTTATTGACCTTTGTTTTTAATTTCATAGTATTTTGATATTATTGTCGATATTATAATTATGTTTTGGGGTTTTTTAATCAGTGTATCACTGGGGAAGAAAAGACAGGAAGATAGTTTAATGCTTCTCAAATCTGATAATGCCATATGATCTAGGATTTTATTCATAACCCCCAGTCTGTGTTACCCACCCTCTCTGTAAGTGAGCTGTGCAGAGGGACAGACTTGGAAATTCAAGAACAGTTTAGCTATTTGACCAGCTGCGATTATAACTTCTGAAGCTTTGGTCTTGGAGTTTGATCAACCTTTTTTTGTCAAAGGCAGACTGAAGTTTGCAAGAAACAAATTCCATTTTGTGGGAACTAGTTCAGAAATTTTAAAAATATAGGAAATACTATATTTCCTTGAAACATAATACTTATTCTAATTTTATGTATTTAGAACTTCTTTTATTTTTGTCTTTTGCATAATGCTCTTCCATTACACCGTGAAGTAAAAATTGAGACCAAGAGGACTAATCTTTGAAATAATTCCATCTTGTCTGGCATATAAAAGAAAACTATAGTAATGTCAGTTGCATTCAGTACTACTTTGGAAATCCTGAAACTTCCTTCTTTATGACTATTCATTGTCTGTAAAGCCTGACAAGCACTGCTAGTCCAGATCTAGAGTCAAGTTAGGCAAGTGTTCTCAATGAAATCTTTGAAATAAAAATTTTTAAATATGTGTGACTGCCCGCTTCTATACCCAACCTTCATTAAGAAAAGAAATCAAGAAAGCAGTAGATGCAAGGAAACAGGGGGTTATTGTTTAATTAAACGTATACAGGATTAATATATGGAAGTATTATAATGTAAATACTCTTTATTATGTATTACTAAATTAAAGTCAGGGTATTCCCCACAATTACTTAGGGATAATTCATTGGTTTATGTTTTATGCAGATAGAAAGACAGGTATTTACAAAAATGGATTAAAATATACATACAAAGAATGCTTCTAAAATTACTTATTTTAAAAAGTGTGTATTTTTAAAAAAGGTATATTGTTTTCCCATTGCCATTCAGTATGCTATATAAGAACTTTCCACTTTCAACCTGCAAATATTTAGTATGTGCACAGCTGAAAATTAATAATTGGAGTGCTCTGTATGTCTTTTTCTCCCTGCAAAGAATCCACGTTATGTACATAAATGTGCTGTATAGCAGATAGCAATAGACTGAGTGCTTGCAAAGAAATGAACTTCACTTCTACGGACTTGGAGAAAATTACTTCAAAGCAGCTTCTAGCAGAGAGCATCATGCTGCCAGTCATTAAAAATTAACTTCAAGGGACTCATAGGTGTTGTGTATAAATGAATTTTATTCTATAGAATTATTTGATCCATATTCCACAGAGGAGAAATATAGAACATGAATAAGTCATTGCCTATCCTAACATTTCACTACACTGCATTCATAGCTGCAATCCACCTGCTTCTTCTCTACTTATGCATCATTTATGTGTTATTTATTTCAATCACTTGGGGAGTTATAGCTTTATTACTGCATTCCTATTCTACATCTGAGAAATATGATATGCCTTAATTTGAGAAAAAGCCCATTAGTATATAGTTTTTATTTTGTGCTCCATACCTTTGTTATTCACAGTAAGGAATTACCCACTGAAGCAGACAAGTAAAGCAATCTGAGTTTGTTTTATAATAAATTGTATCATATTATGCCCAGAGGCCAGAGTAGAAAGGGTTTGTTCAATAATAAGGTCGGTTCATTAAACATTAGAGTATTGTGTTTTCTCCCAGAGTTAACATGCTGATTTCATATAGAGTAATAGTGTTTGCTTCTGTAAGTACATGTTCCTACAGGCATGGAATTAGCACTTTATATACCACCATCAATACTAAAAATGGGGGGAAAACACTTCTCTGACAAAAAAAATTATCTGTGTAAGTACCTGTGAATTACTAAATGACATATGCTGAATTTCAGAGGAGGAGGGGAGAGGGGAAAAGATTTGTATTGTTTATATCTGTCCTGCGACAGAGTATCAGCTCAATGTGAAGGATTTACACAATCATTTTTACTCTCAAATTGCATAGTTTAAAAGTGCAATGGCAAACAGTTCATTGATTTTGAAACCTAGCTTCCATTGGATTTTCTATACCTTTCTGTTATTTGCAATTCATTTTTTTTTTTTTTAATTCTCTTTGAAACAATGGTCATTGCACATACATGGATAACCAGCATCACATTCAGCTCTGTAGAATTAATCCAAGCCAACAAAGTTATTTTCCCCTGTATCTGAGAAGTGCCAAGCTTGATATATGGGCTGGACATAGAAGCTGTTGAAATCCAGTGTTCTGTTCCTAGCTCACTGCTGAATACCTCTAAAAATCAAATGTTCTTCTCAACACTTATTGAACAGCATATCACACAAGTTTCAGCTTCTTCTGCTGGTCTGACACATCTTAGTCTGACACCTTTTTTCTGTGAAGAACCGTTTTCATTATGCTCTTTGCAAAGTGGTTTTGAAAAAACATAGAGTATATTTTAATTGTTAAATTTGCTGAATAGCAGTTGCCAGATACCTCACAACAGCCTTTTAGAATGACTGTACTAAATGAATGAGGCTCATAACAACCAGCTATGCTAATTACACTGTTTTGGAAAGGGAAAATACTAACACATATTTACTTTGTGATGACTAAAGACATTCAAAATTGCAAAGCAAGGAAACGGTTATCTTCAAATTTTGTTAGAATTCAAGAACTTTTAAAAAAGTATGTGAAATTATGTTTCAGAAATGCTAGTCCATATGCCGTCTTAAAACCAAAATATGTAACTCATGTCAGGCAGCCTGGAGCATTTTCTGTCTCCCTCCTCTGCAGAAACAAGCCAGAAGTCCTCATCTCATGGATTGAGCTCAGAATCTGAAGTATTCTAGGCTAAAGACATCAGATACAAAACAAACTTTCCTGTACAGTTAGTCTTAACTATTCTGAATGTCATACAAACATTACTTATTCCAAGTTTTACAGACTGTGACTAAATATGGACAGAGACAGCCAAAGCCTGCATGAGCCTACTTTGGTATGAGAACATCTAGAATATAACAAAATTCAAGTATAAATCACTTACACTGACACAGAGATGAGTTACTTTAGTCTCTGATAGGAAGAGTTTACAAGACCAGTTTACAAGTTTGCATTGCCCTTTGGCCTACTTTAACTTAGAAAGAATATTCTAAGGATATTCTATGGTTCTAGGATAGATTTACTGGGATGGAATCTTCTTTCTTATCTACAAAAACCTTTTTGCCCAGATCACAAGAGAGAAAAAATAACACCATGATGGGGCTAACGACACAGTTCAACGAATTAATTGCAAAAAAAGAATGACGTTCAGAAAACGTTGTGAATTGTAATGTCTTGGAGAAGCAAATTGACCTCGACTGTGGGAATGGAAAAATATTTCCTCTGTAACCAGCTGGAGGTGTCATAAAGTAAATGGTAGATTACATAAATTAATCTATGCTTCACTCGATAACAGCAAGTGTTGTTTGGTTTTTTTTTTCTTTTTATTACCATGAAGGAAATATGCAAAGAGAAGATTAAGGCAGTGGGGGAAGGCAGGTGGAACTGAGATGTCTCAAAGATGAAGGTATTTGCAATGGCAGACATGTCACTGAGTCTGTGGGAGGATTGTGCCTTTTTGGAGTGGCACTGGGAAGAAATGGAGATACTCTACAACTACTGAAATAACACTAGAAACTCATGTGGAGAAATGACTCAAATTCAATGAATATAATCATAAAAAAAAAGTGCAGTAGCTATAGACTGAGAGTATTAAGCAGAATCTGTGTTTGAATTATCATTTTCAGTGGTTAATCAATCAAATATATTGCAACTAGACCTCCAAGATTTTTTGTACTGCTATAATTTATGACATAGTTGCCAAAAATCAACCTAAAGAGAAGGAACACAATTAATGGAAGGTTTGAATGGAACTGTTCCCACCATGACATAATCTATCTTAAGGTATAAATTTGTAAAAACAGCTTAAAAAATATCCAGAAATCATAAGAGGATAATTTTGTTGCCTATAAATTTCAGCTGCAGACAAAATCAGAACAATTCACTTTTCAAACAAGCTGTTTTAGCATAGATACCATTGAAAAATATTATTCACATTATGAAAAAGAATAATCAACTTTTTTCTTTTAATTACACTTTGGAAAAAAAAAAAAAAAAGAAGAGCATTTAGGGAGTATCAGAGGAGAAAAGAAGGCACCAGCCTGTTAAATCCTTCTTTATACGCAAGAAATTTTCAGGCAGTCCTACAGTGAAAAATAACAAAAACAAAAAAATACTGGCAAATACTTATTCCTCATCAGCACTTACCTGCAAACAAGATAATAGCAGAATGTTTGGGTAACGGGCTTTTGATTCCCATTGTAAATGAATTTACAAAGTTTGATTAAAGTCTATCTGCAACTTTTAGTTAGAGGGCTAATTAAACCCAAGTTATGCACAAAGACCTGAAATAAGGTTGAACAGAATCTGAAGTGTATATACTGTAGGGCCTGTGAGAATGGCAGCATAATTTAAAAAAATTGTATTCAGATGGGAAAAAAGATCAAGGTCCATAATACCAGATGTTAGGCAAGGAGAAGTGGCAAATACCAAGAAAGGAAAATTGAAAACCTTAAGAGTAACATAATCCAGGTGGAAAATATAACCTTTTTGAAAGTATATATTAGCTAAAACAAGTTTTCCAGAATGCAGCCTGTGAAAAACGAGCACAACTCTCTTGCTGCGAGGTAGAAGATGTTTATTGGTAGCAGCAAGCGTCCGAGGAAAGTCCAAAAGAAAAGCCGAGAGAAAGAAAAAAAAAAAA
>VZTH01005152.1:76582-115805 GCA_013397815.1 Aleadryas rufinucha
AACCTTAACAACTTTAACTATACTTTAACCAATTAATAACTGTGCAATTAATAACCAACAATTAACAAATATGTGATTAACATAACATATGAACCTAATCCTCGTCACAGGTAGGGCAAAATAATTATGCAAAAGATTAGCCATGATGTTTATATATGACAAGCCTAAGGTATTATGCTAAGTAGGAGTAGAATCATTGAATCTTGGTAACATTTATTGCAGAAAAGACCCTTAAGATCACCAAGTCCAGACACAGACCTGACACTTTCAAGTCCACCACTACACTGTGTCCTTAAGGGCCTCATCTACACATTTTCAAAGTACCTCCAGAGGTAGTGACTTCACCACATCTGTGGGCAGCCTCCTCATGACTTCAGCTCCACCAGCTTTGGTGGCCTCCTTTGGATGCACTCCAGCACCTCTGCATCTTTCTTCTAGTGAGGTGCCCAAATATGAACATAGGATTCCAGGTCTGGCTTTAACAGTGCCATATGCAAAGGAGAATTAGAAACAAGAATATTGTACTGCAATTTATCATCATATTAATAAATTCATTTAGAGAATATTATACTGCCTATTGAATCCTCTAATATCACTTTACATATAAAATTTAACATTATTGATTTGTGTTTGTAACTACAACATTCGTTGAATGAATCGTATGTGCATCAGTGAGTTTCTATATCATGCTGCTTATGTGCATCACATGCACACCTGTGACTTGTCTTATTCAAGTGCAAAAAATGAACAGAATGCAATCAAAATGTTAGATGTCTATATCATAAAATCATTGAAGCGGAATTTTGGTGAAAGGTACTTTCCTAACTGAAAAGTTCCAAAAAGATATTTTAATCAAGGAGATAGTTTTGCAACTTGTAGAGGTCAAGAGTTCTTTGCAAATTAATCAAGCTTAAAATATTAGTTCTAGACATTTGCAGGTTTGTGGGGGAAAATACTTTTATTCTAATCAGAAACAAGTAGAATTACAATGTTCAGGTTATTGTGCATCTAACTAGAAGATACCCCAACATATCTTAAATAAAGGTTTTATGCTGTAGCTTTAAAACAAATTCTTGAACTGTGCCCATTGGTACACTTGTAAATAAATACATGTGCACAGTGTCTAAGAAAGCCCAAAAAATATTTTTGTAAGAAAAGGATTCAATATGTTAATGTAGAAAATTAGTGTTAAGAAATGAATATAAGTATAAAAAATGTATTACTGGATTGTGCTGTTATTATTTGCTGCCTTTAACCCTGTTTTGATACTTGCTACATTCAAACTTACACCAAAAATGTAGAAAAGTTATTACAAACATGTTGTGCAAAACAGGGATATTTTTTAAACTGAAAGAATGTGAATTATATTTTACAAATAAGGTATTTATATTTTTACTAAATATCTGGCCAAACTTGTTGCTTGTTTCATGTAATGAGACTTCTTGACCTGTTAAGCCATTAATTTATATTCCAGACATTCAAGATTTTATATCAGAAAAATGACCCTGTTCTCTCTCCCTTCAAACCCTAGATTGAAGCATAAATTTATTTTGATTGAATATGCTTTCTCTGAATAACATGTGCTAGCCCTGCAGAACCTATTGTCAGAATTTGGTATAATCTTTCAAGTAATTCTGGAATAATCAGGAAGAGGCATAGACTGCTGCATTAAAATAAAATCAAATGAAGTCATAGTGGTTGCATTATTATGATGACTAACTGCTAGAAAAACAGAAAGAGACAGCTTTTTTTTTTAATACTGCCAATAGTATTTTCCTTTTAGCATTTTGAGAGTGGAGGAAGCCACAGAATTTATAAAACATGTCTGGTTTGACTTTGTTTAAAAATAAACAAAGACTAGAATAACAATAATCTGCTACTGGTATTGTCAAGAAATATTTTTTCTCTGCTTCTTCATATGCCTAACATTTTTTGAGAAGACTTTTTTTGTCTGTTATTGCATACTGTTATGTATTTTTGTGCTTTTTTATTAATAAGTATTTATTCTCATTCAGTGAGCACAACTTTATAATGATCAAAACCTACTTAATGATGATGGCATCAAAAATGAACATGAACAGCGGATGCATTTATCGCTTATGTCAAGTCAATTCAAGTGGTTTTTCATCCCTTATCTCTGTCATGACTTAAACTGCCCTTGCCCATAGCAGAAATAAGGTTGTCAAAGTAAATTTTCAAATTTATCAGTTTAAAGTCTGTTTTTAGGGCACTCAAAGTTATCTGTGTTGAATTAATTACACAAATGCATAGATCTCTGCTTTATCTATGTGCTTGGCTGTAAAACTATCAGCTGTGTTTCAACTCGCTGTTAAGTCTGACAAGGAAAAAAGGGATTAACAAATATTTCAAAAAAGTTAAAAATGCAGTATGGTGAGTTGACCTTGGCTGGACACCAGGTGCTCACCAAGCTTCTATGTCACTATCCTCCCCAGCAGGATGGAGGAGGGGAGAGAAAATAAAATGGAAAGAAACTCATGGGTCAAAATAAAGGTACTTTAATAAAGCAAAAGCAAAGGCTGCTTGCAGAAGCAAAGGAAAACAAGATTTATTCTCTAATGCCCATCAGCAGGTGATGTCCAGCCACTTCCCAGAAAGCATGGCTTCAGTACACTGAGTGTTCTTCACTTCAGTACACATAGCAGTTACCTGTCAGACAGACATCATAATAATGAATGCCCCTATTCCTCCTCCTTTCTCTGAGCTTTTATAGCTAAGCACATGTCACATGGTACGGAAAATCCCTTTGGTCAGTTTGGGTCAGATGTCCTGGTTTTGTCCCTTCCCAAGATTTTTCCCACCCACAGACTACTGGTGGGGGCCAATGTTAGAGAGCTGTGCCGGCACTGCTCAGCAGTATATGAAACACTGGTGTGTCAGCAAAACCTTTCTAGCTACTTGTATAAAGCACAGTGGTACGGGGACTGCTACGAAAAATTAATTCCATCTTAGCTAGACCCAATACATGCAGTTTTACTGTGGGAAGGCATTCTTTGATAGGAAAAGAAGAAATATCACTTCAGATTTACTAGACTTGAGTAATGAAAAACAAATTCTGAAATATTTTCCTTTAATTTTTACGTAATTGAGATTTATTTGAGAACAAGATTTTTTGGTATTCCAGCTCTACTATAAGAGATTCCTGGAGGTTAGAGATGGTTAACTCCCACCTTGTATTTCAGTCCATCAAAAAATTTGATCATTTACCCTCCATGGGACTCAGTTCCCTTGAAAAGACTCTCTCTGCAGCCAGATGTTGAAAGGCAGCCTTTAAAATGAACATTACAGAATTTCACACTTCACCAGCTAAATGTAGTGAGACTCTGGTGATAACATGACATTGGATTTGGTATTTTCCTTGTAGATATTTCAACTTTTTATTATTTAGACATCTTGTTCTTTATTGTTGATCATCTATCCCACCCCCAGTAACATCAATAGGTATCAAATAAAATGTTTAAAAATATTCAGAATACATTGTACTGTAGATTGAATACAACCACCACAAGTAAAAAAGTGGTTTGTGCTCTGCTTTGGTTTTTGATGAATGGCATCAGAAATTAGCAATAAGATAGCATCATGAGAAAAAGGAGAAAGGATTGATTTCATATCCATTTCCTATTTTCAGTCCTGTTCTTGTCTTGGGACTGCATACATTTTGTGCCCAGTTCTGCTCTTATTATAGCATAGCCTTTCAATTGTCATGAGACTATATAAACTCTTTGCCGTTTTTCTTTTCATTTTAAAGAGGGATCATTTATTAAAGAAATGAAGCAAAACACTGTGGAAATAAATTATGTATTACAATTGGAGGCAAAAAAGATTTTAACACTTATAGAAAACCAGGAAAAATTGATTGGTTTAAGAACGTAAAACTCTTAGTTGTCGTGATCCATTAGGCATGAAGGAAATTTAGCAGGGGTGAAATGGTGGTGTGGTGGCACCTTTGCCAATAAGCAGATGCTCACCTAGCCTTTCTCACTCCCCATCCTCAGCAGGACAGAGGAACAAAAGAGGATGAAAAAGCTTGTTGGTAAAGACACAGAGATTAATTCTGTTACCATCACAAGCAAAGCAGACTTATCTTCAGGAAAATTTAATTTATTGCCAAATAAAATAGAGGAAGGTGGTAAGAAACACAGACAAAACCTAAAAAGCCTACCCAACAAAAAATTCTCTTCCAAGGCTCAACTCCACTCCTTTCTTCCCAACTCCTCCTCCTCCCCCCGCCTTGGCTCCCAGTGGTGCAGAGGAAGTGGGGCATTAGGAACTGCAGTCATTCCATAACAATTCATCTCTGCAGTTCCTTCCTCCTCACACTTTTCTCCATGGCCAATGTGAGGTTCTCCATGAGCTTTGAGGAAACACCTCATACACCATGATCTCTGCCAATAATTCCAGAGGCTTAAGGGAAATCTCTCTTCCAGAGTCTGGAGCACCAGCCACCAAAACTCAGCCATCTACACCCAGTGCAGGTGTGAATAATGTTCATTTGTTTGAACTTTGCTATAATGTGTCTGGACACTGTTCTCAGAACTCACACTGATATCTTGGGTTTTGCACCATTCCCAGTGGGTACCCATGGATTCATGTTTGTGTACCATGAGTTAGAATGAGGAAAAGGAACCAGATGCTTTGCCAAAAATAGGGTAATATTGAACATAATTCATAACATTTGCTACTACTCTTTTTTTGTGTGTGTGGTTTTTTTTTAAACAGTCTAGTCTTATTACATTGGTTACATTGAGTATGACTCAGGAAAACATAAACTTTTTAGGCTAAAAGTGACCACAATATCTCATCATAAGTGAGAGAGGTAGACAGTGCTTACATATTAGCAGTCTCAAAAGAATATTTTGGATAACTGCATCTTTTCATTAATGCAACTAGTTCTCTGTGTGATATTGAATGTACACTTAGATCTACAGATAAGGTCTTACCCTGAGCTGCAAGAAGAACTCAGTTTTCAAAAGCCTCAAAAACTACCTCTGGATAAATTTGGTGTACAAATGCAGCTAGATTGAGTGGACAGTTTCACTGGTTTGTTTTCTGGGAGCAAGAAACATTTATTGCCCCATTTTGCCAGGAGGGATGAGCATTACAGTGACTACATGATCATCCCAAAATATGTCAGACACCATAACCAGGTGTCATTAGTCACCAGTTAATGCTATGACTTTGGATTGTCCCAAATATAGAAGCTTAATGGAAAATGGAGTAGCACGGTTAGTTTGGGGCTGTGTTCTGAAGTAGGCAAAAATAACAATTATCTCTTTACTTTTATACCATTTATCCTATTATAAGGATAATTTGTAAAATAGGCATTAAAATTATTGAATAATAGAATGTTTTAGCATTCTAATCTAAGACAGACTAGCTTGGGGTTTTTTGATATATTTTCAATGTAATGGTAGTTTTGAACTTTCACGTTGTGTTTTTAGATGTAGAAAAGATTCTCGTATTAAAAGGTCTGAATATTGAATGACATTGACCAGCATAAAACGGGAAGTGTTCCGCTCTGGAATTCGTCAGCATTTCCTAAAGTTTTCAGAGGCTCTTACTCATGCAAAACCTCAGATAAGCATTTGTGATGATGCCTTAGGTTTTAACTTTTAAATTTTTCAAATCCTGTACTTCCTAGTGTGTTACTCTGAAGTTTCTTGTGGCCTGTTAGCTGCTGTTCTCTCATGTCAGTTAGACATAACAAAGCCTCTCTAGGTTTCCACCTCAAAGACACCAGGCCCCAAAATGCACATACTAAAAGAGTCTGAGAGGAGGGCAAACTTGGGGTAGTTACATCATTAACTGGAGAATTAATCCTGATAAACAAATAAACCAAACTTATAAAAGTGTGAAGAACTCATGACCTGGGGTCCATCTTGGGTATCACCTTTGGCCTGCCCAGGGTGTACCTTTGAAGGCCCTTCAAATAAATACCTACCTTTATTCCCTCATTCTTGTCTAGTCTCTGCTTTTAGGTGGCCACCTCAGGCATCAGTGGTATCTGATTTTTTTTTTGGTAAGTGCTATCTTGACAATAAGATTTATGCCTCCAAGATAATGCAGTAAAAGATTATTTGTCACTTGAATTATGTAAAAACATTCCTATGGCAATTGACACTAGAAAGCAATAATACAAAACTAGAAGTGTCTTATTTACATTTTATATACATGTACATTTATATACTTTTTCTTTTAAACGTAATATTGATAGCAAAAAATGTTGAGGTTTTTTTTCCAAAATCTAAAAAATGCCTTTTCTTTGTCTAGATATTGGGAAGAATTAATGGACTTACTTTTTAAATTCTCTTGCAAATGTCAAGTCTGTGACCATATCTGATCCAGAGGAGATCAGGCATCTTTAGTTACTTTAGTATTTCTGCCTGAATAATGTTCGCAAGTCAGTACTTCTCTATGGGTAGTGTTTTCTAATCATCTGCTAATTTTAAGTCTTCTTTACTGAACTCTGCCAGTAGATTGAATTCTCATAATATGGTGCCCAAAACTCAGTGAAGAATATCTGTGCAAGATATACCAGTACCTAACAGAACAGAAGGATTTCACACATTAAAAACCCACTTTTACTTCCTAGCTTGGTATTTACCTTTCTTATAACTTTATGAC
Source organism: Aleadryas rufinucha (assembly GCA_013397815.1). Classification (NCBI taxonomy): domain Eukaryota; kingdom Metazoa; phylum Chordata; class Aves; order Passeriformes; genus Aleadryas; species Aleadryas rufinucha. The sequence continues at coordinate 83,225 of VZTH01005152.1, forward strand.
AGTGTTGATCAGTGTTCTTCTTTTTGTTGATTTTAATAACATCTGTTTCCTTAGGATTGCACCTGACCAGCCATTTCTCATCTTGGTTTTATGTAGCTGATTTTTTGTACCTAAATACAGAAATTTTCATTTTACCTTCTTAGACTGTGGCCTACTTTTTCAACCATGCCTCTAATTTTTCTAGATCATTTAATATTTTAATTTTGATATCCAATATGGAGGAAGTCCATCCCAGGTGGGATTGTCTGAAAATTAACAAGAGTACTTCCTACGCCTTTATCCAAGTTGCAAATTAAAATATCAAATAGTACCAGACCTAGAAATAACCTCTGGATCCTACTTACTACATCTTTTTTTTTGACAATTGACAACAGCCTAAGAACAAATCTTCTAGTTTCCTTCTCCCATCTGAAATAATTTGATTTTCCTTTGTCTGTTTCTGAGAAATCTCCTACTTCACAGGTATCAAAGTTTTATAAGGACGGATACCTTTTAGTTTAGATTGAAAATTATAAAAACAAATATTTTGATCATATTTATTTCTGAAAAGAAACTAAAGTGGTCATTATTTCTTTCTTGACATCTAACTGCTTGAAAATTATTTCACTGAATGATAACAACTACCTGCATTCCTTATGTACTTCCCTCCAGTGTAGGCACAAAGCTTCTTTTGTTCTAGTCTTCTAGAACTGTTTCCTAACCTCCATAGTTTTTAAAAGAAAATTGATGTATTTTCCAGGAACTCCATTGTGAATTTCACCAGTCACAACTGATTTGAAAATATCTAACTTACATAAGCACTCTCTAAACTGCTATTTTCCTGTTTTACCACTATGTCCTTGATACTGCTAGTCAGCTAATCACAACTGACTTATTTTGTGAAGACTGAATTCAAAAGACATTAAACATACTGTCTCCTCAGCACTAGCTTTTCATTCCTTCTTTTCAGCAAATCGACGTCTGCCTTTTCCAGATATATTTGTAAAGAAACAATTTCTATATTAACAACTCATGGGATTTTTCAAATGTATTTTCATCATCATTCATTACATGACTTAACAAAGTTTATTTTATAATAGTCATCTCTACAGGTCAAATTTTCGGTATTTCAATTTTTCAGGATTTCTCAGTATAGCCCAGCTGATCTCTCATTACCATCCTAGCTTTATGAAATAGTTGTAATTATGCCGTTGATGTTGTTTAAAGAACCCTGAACTGTCCTAAAATCTTTTTTTCCTGTATATTTTCCACAGAAACTTCTTCACTGGTTCTCTTATTTCTTGACTTTTACTCTTGTGAATCCTTTTTTCTTCCTGTTCCCCCTTTCTGACACTATATGATCCTTGCCATCTCAGTTGAGTTCTGCTTTCACATTCTCAGCAACAGAATATTGCCAGAAAGAAAACATTTCTGGAACTGGGTCCACAGATTACCTTAAATGAACTATCCTCAGTGAGCAGCTCTTTCAGGGCCAGGATCCAAGGTCTCTTCCTATAGCTAGAACACCTAAAGAACAGCCTAAAGTGATCCTTCTGGCATCTGTATCTAGGTGTTAGTCATAGAAACATACCCTATGCAGCTCCCTTAAGAAAAATGAATTTAATTTGGTTTTTCAAGATTACCTACATCTTTAGGTTTTTCTCCATATTCTATAAAGATCGTATTTTGTTTTGCAATTTACAGTAAACTTTTTCTAGCAAAATAAAAATACTTTCTTCAAAGTGTAACTTCATCTTTTTTCCCTGAAATTTAGACTACTATGAATATAAGCATTTTTGTAATCTTGAAAAGCTAGGGGTTTTGTATTTGAAACTATCTCACCAGCAGAAATTATATTATCAACACCCTTTTCAGTTTTTAAAATGGAAATAGAATAATAGAAAAAGGGTTGCATATTGTTGAAAGTTGAGTTTCTGCTAAAATTACATGAGAGTTTTCTCCATGGCTTTACAATTCCCAATTGTATTGTAAAAGTATTCACTAGAGACAAAATGTAAATGGTAAAGAACATCTCTTTATCTGAGAAGAAAAATAAGTTCTTATACACATCCTTTCGCTCTAACTGAAGAGACTTCCCCCCCTGCTTTTCCATCTCCTTTTCCAAAAATAATGAATAAGCCTAAATAGTAATGGTTTGCTTTTTTTTTCCCGCAGCTCAATCACACAAAGCACCTTTTCACTACATTTTCAGAAACAAGATGAATTTGTATCTAAGTGGGCGAAAATCTCATCCTAGTCAAGATACTGGAAATGTCTATCAACTATGTCCAAATTTAGGAGATGTGCACAAGGTAGACAAATACAGTAAAGATCACCCTTGAGGATATTTAGAAGAAAATCTGTCATCTGTAAAACTGAAATGATAACAACTATTAACTACTAGGGATGTGTTCCTTGTTAATTTTCTGGAAAAAGAAAATGTGTTTACTAAAGAGATAAAATGTGACTGTCAGGTTGAAAAAACAAAGAACCCGGAAAACCCAAGAACAGCAACATAAAAACAACCAACAAACCAACCGACCAACAAAAACCCCACAGATAAAAGAGAAAAAGAAACCTAACACACACACAAATATGTTTTTGTCTATATGGTGAAGTCCCATTTAATGCTAATATCTGCTTTGTTTTTTCTTCAATTTTAGTGTAGTATTCAGAGACAACATTAAATATTGAATGAAATAATGGTCACCTCTATTCAAATCAATTACCTTAAAACTTATCAGTATGCAAGTACATTATATATGTGTGTATATTTATATATTTATATAATTTATATTATGGAAATAATGCTAAGGGCAACATTCCTTATTCATGCCTGAACTGTTATTTAAATTAGGTAAGGCAGAAATTCCAACCCTCTCCATGAGACATTGCATACATGAAAAAGGAACGTTGTCCCTTTCCCAAATTGCTCAGAGTCTACAAATATTAACAGGCAGGTCTCCAAATATCTTAAAGCACAAAACAGGTAGGAGGTATGTACAGATATTTTGATACATAGAAATCTCAGAGCACCAGCAGGATTGTTTAAAACATGGATTGATTGACAAAGAAAGCTCCAGGGACTGTGAGAATTCTAAAGAATAACAACATAGTGACAGTTCTTTTGAACAAAAACACTAGAAATGGGAATGGAAATTAGTTTTGCTCCTAAGAGATACTCCTTTGGGGAGGCAGGGGAGGGAAGTCCTATGTTAGTGCCTGCATTAAATCTCCTTTCACGTTTAATTTCCTTTCACTGAAAAGTAACTGAAGAAAAATGTGCTTCAAAGCCCATTTTTGGCTAGAAAAGGGTAAAGTGAAGATCTCAAGAAACTTTCAATGAGGCTAATATGAAAGCCACAGACACAAGAATATGGCAAGGCTTTATTTCTTCAAAAGGTTTTCACAAGTTTTGGGGGAGACTAGAATACCTCAGGTGTACGAAGCATCAAGAAAGTTTTAAAAAATTGAATCAGAATATACTACCAAACTAAAAACAAGAAGCTATCATGATCAGTGACTGCTCCTTTTTCTTTTTCAGTTGATGGCAATCACAACAGAAAATTGTTCAGCAAATGAGCACCTACCTGAGTATGTAGGTGTGTGTGTGTGTGTACTTTAATAACACAAGAGACTTTAAAGTAAAAATATTATGCAGGAGAAAAAAAAAAGTGTTATTCATTATAAAAATAACAATGGTAAGATGAGGATATTAAGTTGCCGTGTGTTGGAAAAATGAAATTTTTAAAAAGTGCATAAACTTGCAAGAAGCCTTGTAAGTATTTTGTGTGTGCTCATGCCTAGGTTGCTACATAACCATTTTTACAAGCTCAGAAAAAGCCAAAAAAATCCCTGATAATAACTAACACACAGGTGCACAAATGCAAACAAGTTTTGCATTTGAACATCAGTTCAAGAAAGGAATCTTGGTGCATGTTATTAAATGCTCTGTGTTCTTTTATATTTGCACTATATATAGAACGACAAATAAAGATTTACTTTAACGAGGCTAATAAATTTTTGTTATATCTGAATTCCACTGTGCACAAGGTATGAGCCATTTCTGAATATGAGAACTGAGTAAGAACAGTTCAGCTTTTCATGCCTGTAAAAAGAACCATCCACTGAGCCAAATTTCCTCAGCCCCCAGGAGAAAAATCAGCAGGGGTAAGGAATGTGTTGGCTGAAAGTGCTTTTCACAGTTAGTCTGGCAATTGGCTGTGTTGTTAATGTTTGGCTGGACCAAGCTGGCCTAACCTATTGCCAGCATAGCTGAACATGAGAATTACGACAGCAGTGTAGAATGCAAATAAGTTTCACAGGAGAAAAAGAAATGCACATTAAAGAGGAAACTCAAACATCTGTGCATATGTGCTTCAAAAAATATGATGAATTTAACTCTGGACAAAAAGGTTCCCCTCAGAAAACACAGTCTATGTTTATATGCTTATGTTCACAGGATATGTTTATATGAACACTCAGAGATGCTTAAAACGTCAGAAAATCTCTAGGGTTAATCAATATTTTGACGACACTGACCCAGATAGTCTACAGTAGATATATGTTTCCTAAAGAACACCTGTTAGCTCTTACTAACCTGAATAACTTGGAGTGTCTTTTGCATGCATTGACAGTCAGCTTGTAAAGAACTCTGAATGGAATTCATGTTCATAAACTTCGCTGATATCAAGGAATTTCTAAGTTCCAGTGTTCTGCTGGAGTTTATCTTCTCAGCTAAAACACTCAAGAGTCCTGGAACTTATAGACATCATTAGAATAGTACTCAATTCCAGTATTTATGCTGTACTATGGTTTATTAATTTGTATATCTTATAAATGTACATTCCATTCAAGTGAAGAGATCAGGAAGAAACTCAGTGTTTGGGAAGTTCTAAGCTTTCTTTTCGGGTTATTTGTTTGGGGTTTTTTTAATTTCTCAATCACTGCCTGAAAACATCTTGATATATGTTGCAAATTAGAGTTCTTCAAAACAATACTATTATCAGTGAGACAATACTTGAATGGTTATCATCACCCTTTCCAGCTGGTTTTGACTACTAGTAAACATCAAATAAGACAAGCTTAACTGTTAGCATGACTATGAATGTTGCATGTGGTATTGGTTCTGCTGGTCTAAAGACCATAATGTAAAATTACATTCATTCACTTGAATATTGAATAAAACTCTAATTGGTTTCACATTTCAAGTTTTTAAAGTGCCACAGGGTTTTTTATGCTATTAGAGCTATGCATATAATGGGGAAAAAATATATGCTATCTGTTGCCAAAATATATCGTTTATCACTCTGCGTTGCTTGATTATTTATGTGGAAGGAAATTTAGCAATGCAAAATACTAATTTTTCATTTTGAATTCTATCTTTAATCAGGCTAACTAAAAAAAGAGCTCAAATCTGAAGCTAAGCAATTTGTTTCATTCAATAGCATTTCAGTATTTTTTGTAATTGTCTACAAAGGGAAAAAATTATTATTTACACAGTTTTATTGGAAACGTTATGTGTAAACTAGAATTTTAAAATGTATTTGATGTGTTGACAGAATAAAACTAGAATTTTAACCAGAAAGGGAACAAAATTTTGTCTATGTATGTAAAAGGAGAATGAACGGTCCAAAATTATCAGAAAAAAAGGTATTTTACAATGTGATTTAAATAATCATTAATATATTCAAGAGTTATCAACTTAATGAGTTGCAACCAATTGAATTCCTAGTAATGTTAAATCCGACGCAGGAAGAATATCACAAAGAATATACAATCCAACTTTTCCTGTCTCTTTAGGTCTCAGGAGGACAAGGCCATTATTTTCACCTCTCACTTAGTACACAGGTTGGTCATGTTGTGTGGGGTTTTAGTTTGTCTATTTGTTTGATTATTTTCTTGCAGGTTAAACATAATAAAAATTAGAGTGTATTATTGCAAAAAGAGGAGATAACTCTGCAAATTCCATTACTACAAGGGTACACAACTTTGTCCTAAAAGCACCTGTAGCAATTTGAACTTCACTTGATAGCCTCAGAAGACCAGTGGCCTGAAAAAATTTAGTAAAGCAAAATTTTGTGCAGTCAATTTACTTCCCTTGGGCAAAAGTTCAAGTGCAAAAGTTCAAGTGCATTTCCTGCTTGATGCTAACCAACGAAAGGAGAACATGAAAAAAAAAAAACCCTTACTTAAAGCATATAAAAAATTAATGTTAACAAATGTTTGATCTAGATTTTATCTGAATCTTTATCTCAAGTTATAACTTTATAAAACCTTATCAATATGCTATGGTTAAACCTCTAAATTATGTGGCAACTTGTAGCATGAGGGGGTTTTTTTGAGGGTATAGACTTAACACAGCATTATAATTTTTATGTTATTTTAAAAATCTGTAGATCTATGGATTATGAGGAGAGCATAATTTCATATTCTAATTTCATTCACATGTCACTCAAAGCAATGTCTCATGTCAGGATACAATAACTTCTGGCATCTGAGGAATGCATTCTTAGTGTTTTATTCAGAGATCATATCTAAAGGTTCAAATAACCTAAAACTTTGTACTTGATTTCTCATGCTGAATGCTGTCATCTCAGTCATGAATATTACTTACAAAGAAAAAAAATCCCTTTTTATTTGTTGAATATCAGGTAAGTATGGAAGCATGAAGTAATCATCTTATCATATTGTATTTAATATCTAACTGTGCTATCCTTATTTTATTACAGTAACATTTCACATTTCAGAAAATAACATCACAAGGTTTACAATCATTATAACAATTTCCTTATATTTCAGAGTATGCTATCATAAGTAAGAGGTTTGCTTTTCAGTTTTGCAGGGGAGAGGGGATTCCTTTTTTTTTGGAAGACCTTCAAGATAAGGGTGCACATGGTCATGTATGTAGCTAATTGTATAAAAAGAATTTTCTTCTCTGTCTTAAAAACATGTGTGAATGAAAGACTACTAAAAATTACTAATTTATATTAACGATCAGTCAATAATGGCATGCAGCAAAAGGGGAGAAAAAAACAGAAAGGGCAAAAGAAAAAGACAAAGCAGTAATAAAATTTTTAAAATCAAATAAGAAATCAGTGCATATTGATGATTTAACTGAAGTTAAACAAGGAAAATGCATTTTCTTGCATCAACTCTTTCAGGTGGTATATCATCACACTTCTAAAAGCAAGTAGGAATGCACTGTTCCTAAAGCCCTGAAGTTGTGACTCATGCTCACACAGCAAGCTGTTCTTAGCTATGATCCCTTTCACATGCTATTTTACACAACGCAGCTTTACTTATTTGAGCAAATCCCTGCAGCTATGTCTAGAGCAGTGCCATAAGCAATGGTGGGGCTGGGGCATGGCTGCTCAGCTAAACAAATGGCTGAACATTTGTTCAGGTATAAGGATAGAAATCCAGCATGATTTTGGGCAATGCCAGCTGTAACCCTTCCAGAGAAATCACAGGCAAGTTTGGAGGGTTAGTGCAGGTCAGGGATCATTCCTAAAAGGTTGAATGCAGTTACCTCATTTCAGAGGCTGGGATGGTTTAATCCTATAGTCACAGCCAGACTGACAATTGGCATAAGCACCAGAGAAGAGGCTCTTTGCTATACTGTTTAGTATTATACATGTAGTATACTTATCCTATATGCAGCACTAGAGTTTCTGAAAAGCACAGCTGAGGTCACTTGGTCTGTTCAACCTGGAGGAGACTGAGGAGACTTCATTGCAGTCTGCAACTTCCTTGTGAGGTGAAGAGGAGGGGCAGACACCAGTGTCTTCTCTCTGGTGACCAGAGGGAATGCCCTGAAGCTGTCAGGAGAGGTTTAGGTTGAACATTAGATAAGGATTCTTCACCCAGAGGGTGGCTGAGCACTGGAACAGTCTCCCCAGGGAAGTGGTCACAGCACCAAACCTGACAGAGCTCAAAAGTGTTTGGACAATTCTGTCAGACACATGGTGTGACTCTTGGGAATGGTCCTGTGCAGAGCTGGGAGTTGGACTTGATGATCCTTGTGGGTCCCTTCCAACTCAACTTATTCTGGGATTCTGTGAATATTTACAATGATGAAATCTTAACAAGTTCACCCAGAGTTTTCTCTGTGCTTAGGGGAAAACTGTCTCACAGAGTACCATGAATGTGATGTATAATTCATGCAGATTACATGTTTCCATAAGAAACAAGTTAACTGGGGCTGTATAACTGATTTCAACATCTCTTCTCCAAAAATAAAATCTTAATTTAGCTACAAGGAGATCATTGAAAAGCAGCAAAAAATTAAACTGATTTAGAACTACCATCTCTTCCTTCACTGAAAATCAAAAAGGGATGAAGCCCCAAGTACACAAAGTGGAGATTTTCAGCATTTCCATATTAGCAATGCATAATTCCAAATAATGTGCAAATTGAGAACTGTTCACTAAAGGCATCTATGAATAATTTAAAACTGTAAGTAACTTCAAGCCTTTTGCAATTTGATAAACCAAAGGTCATAGTAAAAAGAGGTAGTTAGCTATGTGCCTAGGTATAGTTTACCATAAAAACAGAGTTCTAACCTACCAAAATTTTAAAGAGTTTGATAATAAGTGGGATGCAACATCTTCTTTAGAGCTGTTTAACTTAAGACTGAAATTTATTCTTAATTTCTCCTGGTTTACATGAGAAAAGGTAAACTGCATCCAACTTCAGTAGAGCAACTCTTACAGGAGAGTCCTTGTTCTATGAATTTCGAGAACCTTTCACACTCAGTGTTAACACGGGATGAGGGCTTCTTAAAGTTATAGAAAAGACCATGATATCATGGACATCCAGTGAAAATTAGTTTTAACTTGCACCACCTTTTACTCAGTTTTCAAATATATTAGTAAGCTTCCATGTAGTTTTTCTTCATTGTATTTCCTGGTTTAATTTTGTCCTTGCATATTTTTGTTTTTGTATGTATATATATATATATACACTCTGTAATACAAATAGACAAAAAGCCTATTGCCAAAAAATATGAAACATATTTTTTCACTGTAATGCTATATTTAAGGTGTTGACATAAAATTTCATGTTACTCATAAATGCTGCTACTATTTTATAGCAAGATGTTTAAAGAATGTGTCATGAAGAGATTTGACTCAAAGAATGTTAACTGCCTCATGACTTTGCTGAAGTTTAGAGAAAAAAAGACAATAAAGCTCTGCTGAGATAACAGATATTATTCAAAGACATGTAATGGTTTCTAAAAAAAAAAAAAAACCTTTTCATTTTGGAAGATAACAAGGAAAGTAGTTTTATTTGTACTCCAGCTAATTTTGTTACAACATAAAAAATCTGGTCTACTGAGAATTTTCTATCCAAAGAAGGGACTTCAATTATCAGTGTGGAAAAGAGGTGACATTCAAAGTTGATATATGGAAAACCCACATCTGTCAGTCTATATTTGAATGTCAATAATACATGTTATTGCAGTGAGAGGAGACCTTGCCTGAGGAAGAAAAATTCTAAGCCTGTCAGAAGACAATTTCTTTTACAGCAAATGGAGAATCATTTACCCATGTTTAAGATTTTCTATTTGTGGTATTTCAGTTATAACAGCTGGGTTTAGCAGAATTTGTTTTTAATATGCCTTTGCTAATGGAGTATAGAAGTGGTAAGACAAATCATGCAAAAGGAAAGAAGAACAAAGAAATAAGGAATCATTACTGTTGTAGTTCATCACAACTGTAGTAGTTCATACTAGTTCATTTGTAACTGAAACTGATTTAAAAACCTCCACCTAAGGAAGAGAAAGAACCCACAAGAAATCTTTTAAGTGTATAGAACTTAACTACTAGCTTTAAAGCAAATGCCCAGTTAACACAGTTCTAAATGTTAAGCAATCTGCAGGTAGGGTTTGTGATTTTGGTTTTTTTATATAAAAGACTAAAAAATATCCCCTTCCTAGATATTGATGTTTCTGAAAGAGTTTATGATCATGACTAAGGTGAATTTTCAAGTTAATAATAGTGTCTCCCTGCCATCTTTTGCAAAGAAAATCTAATTCTGACACTCAGTGACAAAGGGGGACTCAAGAAAGACCAGGGTCAGAGCTGACTTATTGAAAGTCCCACTGCTCAGGCAGGATGATGAGAAAAAAAAAATCAATCTCTCATTCCTTTCTTCTTTGTCTTTCTTCTATTTAACAATATAAGTATTTGCTCTTGCAAGTGTAGTTAGCAAGCATATTTTTTAAATACTACAGCTCTCATTAGAATCAAAGAATCATGGAATCATTAACTTTGGAAAAGACCTCTGAGATCATCAAGTCCATACTTCGGTTAAACACCACCATGTCAACTAAATCATAGCACAACGTGCCATGTCCATTTGTTTCTTGAACTTTCCAGGGACACTGAATTGACTACCTCTCTGGGCAGCCCAATCCAATACTAACCCCCGCTTCAGGGAAAAAATTCTTCTTGATGTCCCACCTAAACTTCCCCTGGTGCAGTCTAACACTGCTGCTGGCTGCCTGGCAGAAGAGAATGACCCCCGCCTGGCTACAACCTCCTTTCAGGTGGTTGTAGAGAGGGATAAGGTCGGCACTGAGCCTTTCTTTCGCCAGGTTAAACCAACCCAGCTCCTTCAGCTGGTCCTCATAGGACTTTTGCTACAGACCCTTCACCAGCTTCACTGCTCTGCTCTAGATTTGTTCCAGCACCTCAATGTCCTTCTTGTAGTGAGGGGCCCAGAACTGTAAACAGGGCTTGTGGTGGGGCCTGACCAGTGCCAAGTACAGGGGGACTCCTTATCTGTCGTATGAGGAAAGGCATTGTATGGGCAAAAGGGCAGACACTGAGCAAGTCTTCCACCTTACTCACAGAAATAGGGTCAGTTTGAATAAATTTCACACTTTTAGACTGAAAGAGAAAATAACCATAAGTTCCATGCTTGCAAAACTGGAGGGATTCTGAAAGTGATTTTTATGTTGCTCCAGTTAGTATTACTACTATTTATAGTTATTATTATTTACGTCTTTCACTGCACTTTATCAGAATTGGGCATTTAATTTGTCCTTTTCTGTTTCTACCTTTTCTACTTGGTCATATGATTGAATATCAGATCACATTAAATACATATTTTAGAATGTACCTTTTCACACTCAAAAATTCTGAATGAAAAGGTTTAATTTGAAATTTCCATTACTAACTTTTGTAATCCCTTCTCACAGATATGATAAATTTGTTCTGTTAAGTTGTTCAGATATAAATACAGTCAAGACTTAATACAGTCAAGAAGCTGTGAAACAAAGCACTTGAAATGCATCTGTAAATGCTGGTTTTAGAACAACCTCCTCCAAAGTCACTGGTTTTTTTCTTTGTTTGTTTTATTTTTATTTTTTTCCGATTTGAAAAACCTCCCCGTATTTTGACCTCCCTTTTTGGAAGGAAAGAAAACAATCTTCCATAACAAAAATTTGTCTTAATCACTTATTCCTAATTCTCCATGGAACTTTCATATCAAAGACACCACAAAAAATCTGGACTGAGCAGCAGAGGATTGTAGGTTCAGTACCAGAAATGCAACTTTTAAAATATACAAACATGACAGGCTAAGTTTGGAAGGAAAGTACCTTCAATGGAGATTGGAGCAGCATGTGAATATAGTTTTCCAAATATGACAACAGAATATTGGTATTTATTAAATTATTCTTGTAGAAGCCCCATAGCTAGATGACTACAAGTGATGGGGAGATACTGCTCCACTTGGAGCAGTATTCTATACTTGGATGGACAGTATAGAAAGGAATTGGAGGAAACTCTCGCCTTATATATGGTTTGAATACATGAAGTTTTAAGAATTTTTTATCTCAAGTGCTGAACTTTTCAATAGCTTGTGATCTCATCAGAAAGCTCTCTCAGAAAATATGTTTTTACTGAAGCCGTTAAAGTAATGAAAAGTAATAGACAATTTTGGTTACAAGCTAGTTGCCTTCCAGGTTTCAGACTTGATTTTCAGAGATGGTGAATTAGTATTAAGTAGAACATAGGAATCTTCCTTCAAAATTCTTTTAAACAAAAACTTTGCTAGGTAAGGGACTTTACGACAGTTCTGGATATCAGTAAAATAGAACCTGAGTTGATTCTCGGCTGTCCTTCCCCAAGGATTCTCTGCATACAATTTTGGCTGGTTTTAGTTACACTATTTTTCTTCACACTGGACATTACTCACCAGCATCTAGTTAGGTGGTGTTTGAGGACTCCATAGGATATATATCTGTGATGGTTTTACTAACTATAGAAAAGCATTTTAATGTGGAAATTGTTAATGACTCCATTAATTTCTACAGGGCAAATTGATTCTGTGTATGCAAAATATATATTGTGTTTTAAAATGTTGAAACCTTGAATGAAAAGCATATTGATTGGTTTAGGTATGAAAAAGTTTATGCTGCCAGTTTTATGATGCAATATGCAATGTACACACATATAACAAATGCATTTGTGCCTAAACTGTGTTGAAAAAAATAGGAGTTGCAGTAATTAATTATCTGTTTCAGTTCAATTTGCTTTCTATTGAGTACATCTCATGCTGTTTTATAGTACTTAATAAAATCTAATCCATTAGACAATGTGATAGAATCTTGTAATATAGGCCCCCTTTGGTTCTAAAACCAATTTATATGTAGATGATACCCATTTTAAATCTCCTCCAAAATAATTCAGTTTACAGTTTCAAATAGTGCAAACTAAATACTTCTTGAAGGCCAATATCCAGTTCACAAAATCTTTTCATTCTGCTTTTCATGTAAGAAAGTTATAATGAAGCTGAAAAGAAAAAGGATTCCTTTTTCCAAGGTACAAGGTAAAATAGCACAATGTTCATTCATTTAAAAGCCAAATGAGAAATGAGACAACTAGGATGTAAGTTTTGGGACTGTTCTGAAATTTCATTGCTAGCATATGGGGAAATACAAATCCATAAATAAAGCAATTGAGAAATTTTCTGCAAAATAAAACAAAGAAAAAAACCCAAACACCTTTGTTAACCTCCATTTACCAAGGATGGATCTGTCTAAACCAGAATTTGTTCAAAAAGTATTTTTGCTCAAAAAAAAATTGATATCATTAAAACAACACCTCATTGCCCTTTTTACCCAACTGTTTTAATGGTATATGTGTTTTCTAAACTTTTTTTAAATTTGCAAGTGTAAAATTAAAAAATAAAAATAAAGACATTTAAATTAAAAGAAAATACCTATATATAAATAGTATGCATTATGCAGCTGAAAAGGAAAAAAGAAAAAAAAAAAAACCAACCATCAGCAAACCCACAAGTGAATCTTAATAATTCCAGGACTGAAAATCTGCTTCATACACAACCATGTGAGAAAATCACACACCATTAATTTGATTAATATGAATTTTACTTATGACAAGAAGAAAAAAATAAAAATAATGAATCCTATATCTCTAAGTTAAATTTTATTTTTCTCTTTACAATTAACTTGATGTCTTTTATAAAAATAAACAGCGTTCTAGGGAACCTATATGAAAAATCACTATATATCACAACATTGACTATTGATGGTTTTTGCAGTTGAATCCTTTAGCAGAGAAAAGATCATATATTACTATCCCCTATCTAACACAAAGGAGTCCTTTAAAATATTCTATATTGTCCTATATTTGCAGAAGGGGTCTCTGCATGCTATATTGTGCACATGGCCCCCAAAATTCCTTTCAACCAGCCCAAAACAGAGAAAAACAGGGATTTGGTCCATCAAATTGACAGAACTATTCCTCTACGTTTGTAAATACTGAGAAGATAGTAGAAGAAAGGAAAACATTTTGACTTCTGTTTCCAGTTTTACAAACCAAATGCTTCTAGAAATTATAATTTGGGATAAATTACTTACATAATTGAAATAGGAAATTTATTTTGTGCAATTATTGTTTATTTATGTATAAACGATAATTATCATGCATTTGGAACTTTTCTGAATCCAAGAACACAATTCTCAGAGGGAAATGTTTTGTTTAAGAGACATTGAGAATTATGCTTTATCCTTGGGGAGGCTGCCTTATAAATATGTATATAGGAATCAAGTTGGCAACATTTTCAGAAATACATTTAAAGCTAAAGATTCCTATACTGATGCCCAAGTGTCAGAAGGCAGTCATGGTATTAGCTCAGTTCTTTCTGAGGGATTCATCTCATGTTTCAACATTTCAAAATTTGACAACTGGGCTTATCTTAGTTATTCTAAGTTCCTTTGTAGCCGACAGGGAGAGAGAACGGCCTGCATTTTGAGCAAGAACTTTTCTATAAAGATGGAGTTTCTAGGATAAAAATAAAGCAAGTCTGCTAGCTACCAAGAAAAAATTTCCCTTGACTGGAAAGCAAAGAACAAATTTATCTAGCATTTGATAATGGCAATATAAGTAATAGAAGGCAAACTTACAGCACCTGTGAGAGAAGAGCTAGATTTGTTTCTAGATACTGATGGTGCAATCTATTTCTCTCTCTTCATCTCCCCTGATTCATTTAGAAATTCCTAAATGGGCTTTTTTATTATCTTTTTTATTTGTAGTTCTTCATTGGACCTTCTACAATTATCCCAATGCCATTCTAAAGCATGTGCCTGTGAAGTGAAAGAGAAATGGGTCAGAAAACTTTTCTCAGAGCTTATTTATGAACAGACATAGCCAGATTAATTGCATTACTGCTTAATGGAACACATATTCAATTAGTTTTGCAATGGCCTTTCAATTAAATAAACTTTCTGCAGCCAATTTAAATGTCAGAAGAATGGGATTGAAACCAGACATTTTTAAGTACAAATTAAAGTCCATAGATCTTTTTTTTTTTTCCCACTCTTATTTAAAAAGTAGAATACTGAATTTTCATTTTTGTGAAAGAGTTATAAAGTAGGTCATCTACAAGCTTGTTTTATGAATTGTGGTGTAATTCAAGGGCTTCTCTCCACAGGGGAATAGTTACAGTAATACCTACAGGTCACCACACATCACATTTTTCATGTTAGTAAGCCCTTTAGAACACACAGAAATTCCTACATATATTCTGTCACTTTTAAATAGCAAAATTGAATTAAATAATGAAAGTGGAAGTATGTTATGAATTTCTAGATATATTGTGAAAAGAAAAATAATTCTCTGTGTAAAATGCTTTACCTATTGTTAAAAACAAAATCATTGTGGGCTCTTCCTCTGTTTTCCATACACTGCTTAAATTTTCCAGCATTTTTAACTATTTACAATTTCTCACAACATTATGAAAACAATGCAAAAAAACCTAATTTAAGTTCATTAAGATGATTTAGCTTCAAGCCAGTAATAAGTAGCAACAGAGATGTAAGGCCAGATTGTTCACTTTCATTAGAATAGCTCAGCTTATGACAGTGAATACGTGGTTCAAGTTCCACAGCCAAAATTTTAGGCCACTTTAGCTCTTTAAAAAATACCTCCAACACTGAACTAACTTTGTCTTCTTGTCTGCTTCCTTCGTTGAAACAAAGCCACCTATTTTGTCTAATTCTGCCAGGGCATCTCCTTTGAATTCTGTTGTGACCTTGAGTGATTTCAGTTCTATGGAGTATAATAGAGCTACTTGCATGAATAAAAGGAAGATTTTGTAATATTTCCAAAAAATAAAAATGTTACTTTATTACTAAAAAGATAGAACAACATCTCAGTCTTTTTATATAGTTGTGTAAAAAAATTTTGAAAAGAAGTTCAGATAACATATGTCTATACACACATACAAGTTTAACATAATGTATTGGGTTTTAGCTGTAATGAGTAATTCAGAGTTGCTGTAGTTTTGTCATTGTAACTATGCCTTTTTTTTTTTTTTTAACACATTACAAAACCATTATATTTAATAGCTCAGACTAAGGGACCAGACCTTGGTCTAAGCCAAACACTCTCAAATATTGGCCCAAGGTTTATTTTGAAAGAAAAGCAAGAATAATGAGCCCAATGATTATGCTCCCATTTCCTGGCTATTTCTTGCTCTTAGGATCTTCTAAGCTGTCACAGTTTGCCGAATTCCTAATCCTCAGCAGGATTCTCTTTCTTTATCTTCCAGGCTTCCCTTGCAGTGTTTACAATTAAAAGGTAAAATAAAAATAAAATTCCCGTAGCTCTATAATTCTACCACTCTTGTGCATGAAGCCATCTTCTTTTGTTTCTTTTTAACCTGACAGCTGGCAAATATTGTTAATGTTGCCTAGTGCTTACATTGGAAGACAGTGAACAGTTACTGCTACTAATCCTATATCACAATGATTCTGAAGTGTCATGTTCACCCTCTGCCCCAAAAATTGTCTCTTCACCATGAAGTTACTATTTTGATATATAACTGGGTTTTCTACCTTCAATCAATCTCTTTTTTATGCATTAGTTTAAGTCAGAGAGGTTCTCACATAAATGATATCTGTTTCACACATTACCCAAGAAATATTACTATTGCATGAAAAAAGTTAATCTTAATTTTTTCCTTTCAAATCTTATTCCATTTCCAGTTTCTTGTAACTGCAGTGAAGAAGTTACCATTTACACCACTGATAGCTTACTTCAAGGAGTAACAAGAATTTCAATTCTATTTATGGGTTAAGCACTCAATTATCCTAGAGGATCAAAACTGAAAGGAAACTATATTTTTCTCCTATTAAGACAATAAAAGCATGAACTTGTTTCACTTATTACAGAATGTAGGATAAATCATGAGAGATTAAATTCAAAAAGGAGGGAAAACCCCACAGACTCTGAACACTATTAGAACTTGTGCTGACAGATGATACAAATATGGTCCTTTGACAATGTTATATACTTTTTTTAATATGCAGCAAAAATTTGAGAAACTCCTACATTTTAGAGGCAGTATAAATATTTGTATACCCAAAGCATTATTTGGATAGTCTAAGGAAACCTTCTGCTAGCATACTTCTCATGGAACAATTAATGACTCAAATTTAAGGTCTGGTGCATCTCAACATGTTTCTGACACTCTCTCTCCTGTTTTGAAGAAAGGTTCTCACATTTGGTAAATAAATTTTCTTTCTTTTCTTATATTACCTTCATTCTTATTACCCTGTTTCCAGCTCTGGCTAATATTTACCTTAATTATCCATCATTTTTATAGGTGTTTTTAATATGGTAGATATTTTTTGTGTGGATCTAGAAATTTTCACAACATACCCCAGATAATAATTATTTTTAACTTAAAAA
Source organism: Aleadryas rufinucha (assembly GCA_013397815.1). NCBI lineage: Eukaryota > Metazoa > Chordata > Aves > Passeriformes > Aleadryas > Aleadryas rufinucha. Next base: position 100,432 of record VZTH01005152.1, read on the forward strand.
AAAATTAGGCATCCCATATGTGTCAGTCTATAGTCTTTTTCTATGGCCAGAGGACAAAGACACAAAGACAATCTATTTTTACTTCTCTAGGCAAATGTTTAAGGGTAGATTTCTTGTCTCTTCTCAGTGAAGATCCTATCTTTGAGTAGATTAAATGCCTGAATTTAAGGGTAAATGGATCTCACTTCATATGCTTTGTTCAATCTAAACAATGAACATTCTGTTTCTAGCAGATGATACCATTGTTGCATGCTGACTACATATATATATCACTACAGATACAAAATACAAGATACAAAAAAAGTTAAATTTTCTGACACAGGATACTGCACCCTGATCCTCTTATGGGAGGTTCCACATATCTGTCATAGAATGGAGAGGGATGAACACTGAAATATTACCAGTGAGCAGAGTTTCTTTATAGATGCAACACACAAATCTTTAGTGCCACAGCTCTGGCATAACCAAATCATAAAATTCAGTAGGCTACATTTTCACCTGTACATTCTTACAGAAAGTTAAGTTCAATAGTCCCTCATATATTAAAAAAAAAAAAAAAAAAAAAAAACCCCCTGAAACAAACAACAAAACAAAAAATAAGGACTGCATTTTTCTGCCCTCATTCTACACAAAATATAAGGTCAAGAAAGGTGAGGCCATATCATCACAGTGCCCCACTTACTGCTTGCTTTCATGTGCAATATTTGAGATCTCCAGACTAAAAGTCTTTACAATAATTCTTCAAGACATTGCAGCTCAATTAAATTTATAATCTATCTTGGCAGAAGAAATTTCTCTGTTATATATCTGTGGTGAGTATATTTTCACCCCAGCTGAAGCCCAAATTGGGAAGGCAACACTCATTAAAATAGTCATTAATAGTTCTCATTAATGGGCCTCTTCCCCAGCTACTAGCTCTGATCTTGGCTTTTTTCTCGTGGATGGCTAGCATCCTAGACAACTTAGATCCAGGCTGGCTAGCAGAACTTACACATAAGCAAACAATCATACAGATGAAGGAAAAAAATTTAGGAACACAACTCTTATAAAGGTCCCAACACATAATCATGTTGATGAGCAAGCAGCTTATACCTGATCAGACCCTTTTGTTCTCCATTTCCCACACTTATTTCCCTTAGTCCTCATGTTTTTCCATGATCCCTCAGTTTCATTAATTGCTCTGTAATAAATTACCCTGATTCACTCAATCTTCTTACAACATACCACAGAAAGTTTTTTAAATTCCCACAAAGCCCCCCAAATATCCCATAAATTTGCTATCTTCCATAGGCCCCACAATTTTCCTGACCTGCCAGTTTCTTATCTTATCAGTTACTCAAAACTCTTCAAGGTGACCCTTTCAATGTCCTGTCAGTCAGGGACCTTAGCACTCTGCTATCTGTTAAGGTCACTGATATCTACGAGTCCGTAGGATTTGCACGTGTTGACTTTCATGTTTCATTACTATTAACCAGGTGTCAAATGGCTTAACCTTATAAACCAGTCCTATCATACAGGACATCAAATTGGTGGGGAAGAATCAACATAACCACAGTATGTTTTTACTCCAGTGATACATATATGCTTTAGGATGAGAAAGTCTAACTCACCAGCCAAAACTTTTATTGAGAAGCCTAAGCAAGTAGAAAGAGCAGCTGTTTGGGACATGCCCTGTTCACACAGAGCTGTTGTAAAGCACTCAGTTGCTGGGGGATGTTGGAGCTCCCAAAACTTCACCATAGCAACAGACCCTCACTGCCAGAGAGCTTTTCATTGCCAAATGCAACACATGAAATTAAATCTAGCACAGTTCTTGCCACTTTCTAAATCTAAACCCTATCCATGAGAAATCAGCTGCAATGATATTCTTTAATAAAGTCCTCCAAATCTCTGGTATTTCTCCATTTTTCAGGACAGGATTTCTTATTGCAGGGCATGAGCTTTTGTCATTTATTAAAACTGTATTTTCTGGAAGTTGATTGATTTGGGTTTGATTCAATATGATTTATTTGGTAAAGGTCGACATTTTGTGAATGTCATGACCACCTCAGAGAATACCACTCATATAGATCTATTCAGTTAGCATGATGCCAAGTAGCATTGGTCTTGCAAGCATGGAAACATGGTTTCTATGGAAAAATGGAACATCTTGTGTCCACTAAAATTGCATAGGTGGCTGGTCTGCACAGAGCTTCTGTGAGCAGCTCCTGAAAACTACTTGTTCAGTTTAGGGTTTACTGAATGCAGCACAGAACATGACTGAGTACCTGAGAGGTTTTCCATTTATAAGCTTACTAATATATATTAAGATCTATTGTTTATAGCATGTTGCAATGAAAACACTGCTCTCAGAAACATAAACTGTAAGAGAAACTAACTATATTTAATAAAGATGAATGTAAAAAAGAAAAAACGTTCCTAAAACTTTTGCAGATGTGTATTATGCAGTCTACATTTCTGTTTGCAACCTACACCACCTCTTTTATTTACTTAGAAAATACAGTTCTGTACAAAAAAGTACAGAAGTTTAAATAGTCATGAAGAAAATAGTACCAGAATGCTTCAAAAGAGGTTATTTGAAATGGGTAGGTTTTGTGCCAATGGCTCCTTTTTCACCTGCAGAGTTTGATCTCAGAAGCAGTTGAAGGCAATTTCTACTTTCGAAGAGTGTCATGAATGGCTTCAATTTCTGAAACAGGTAGATATATAAACAATTAAATGTGATATAAACTCTATTTTTAAAAAGCAATTTTTACGTGAGGGGGAGAAAAAGTTTCATCTTCACATGCCGCTGATTAGAGCTGAAATTTTCATTTAGAGTCTAGATAATGAAGTCTCTAAGCTATGAAACCACAAATGCAAACTTTGAGGTGATTAAAGCCTTAGGCCTATTACTGTAGAAAATTGCCTTATTTAGGAAACAAGAACAATTTGATGCTAACAGACTTGAAAAAGAATAGACAAAAGAGCTTTTGGAAACAAGAGTTTGTTTACAAGTATTTTTCTCATTACATAGTCTAAATAGTAATGGGTGCATTTGATTTAATTACATTTAATTAAATTGCATTTAATTACATTTAATTGCAGTTAATTAGCATAGTAGTTTGCTATGCATTCCTACATAGATCTAGTCTGATCCTTAGGTCCAGACCCACAAGCCAACCAAAATTCACAAATTCTTATCTAGTCCAATTTTAGAGTAGTCTTCTAGAGTATTTTTATTAAAAGCTCAGTGTGAAGCTTGGGTAGAAGTTTCAGTGTTTGCAGTGAAGTTCCTTAAGTCACAAAAATACCAGCTTTTCTTAAGGCTTGGAACTACTGCCATTTTTGCAATGCTGATATCTTCAGCCTCTTTTGCAACTCACCCTGGCCAGAACTCCTAAAGTAAATGATATTCCAGTTAAGGTCCAATGATCCTTACAAGCCCTGTCATAGCATGTCCAGAACATGCTAATAAAAACAAGTCCTACACAGAACAGAGAAGCTATAGATGTTTCTATTCAAAAATAGAGGAGAAGTATATTTTATACCTTTCTTAATGAAAACTGAAGGTATTGTGCACAGACATGATTTTGAAGAGTTTAATTCTACACAATCATCAATTAGAGACACTTAAAAATTACTCATTTTTTAAAGTCGTACAGGAATAAGTGAAAGCCAGAATTAGGCTTTTGTGAGCAAATAGTGATTTCTCACTTTTTTACTTCTACCAAAATAAAAATAATTACTAATCAGTAGTGATTAGCTATCTCTATTGTCCATGCAAAAATGTACCACTTTTCCTGAAATTTTTCCCTTCCTCCTTTTCATCTCACAATCCAAAAATACCAGGTAAGGAACTCAGTATTATACTGGGAAGTTACCAGTTAGTCTAATACTTAGGTGTCTCTGACAGGTTACTGTTTGTTACTGTTTCAAGAATTTATGTAAAAAATAGATCTGTCAATATATGCACAATAAATCAAGTTAATATGAAGATGTTTCTACTACTATACAAAAGCCATGGGATGTTTTTTCCTAAAGTTTCCTTACCACGTAATCTGTACACACTTTAACATTTGAATGGTATTCAAGCATAGGGAATAAATATGAACATCACCACATCAAGACATCAAGACATAAAAATTGTGGAACCAAGAGTAACAAAGAGACAATGCATAAGAATCAAATGACAGCAAAACAGCTGCATAGATTAACTACGGAATTAAAAAAAAAAAAAAAGGTGAGACCATTTAGATTTACAGTCTCCTTTACTTTAAAAGCAGAAAATGAAACCATTTAAAATTTAACTTTTGTTTATCTATAGATGTAGCAGTGACTGCACAGTACTGGAGAGAGCTTGAAAAAAGTCTTTTCTTGGGGAAGTGTAATAAAACCTGTGTCCTGCATTATTTTGGTTTTGTAGATAATCACTTTATAATCAGCAATATTACATTAAATGAACGTGACTCAAACAAGTGGCAGGAAATTTTTACTCAACAGCAGAGACAGCATTGCAATAAAGAGTTGTGAATTTACACTATTTTTGAACATTTGTGCTAAATGCCTTTACATGCTTCAATAGCCTTTTTCAGAGCACTTTTATTTTAAAGAGTTTGAAAACCTCAGTAGCATTTGGATGTACTTCTCTTTTAGAATCTCTTCAAAATCCAAATTAATGTTATGTTGCAGCAAATATGCCATATTTTTTACAGTCTAAAGAAGGACAGCAGCTAACAAAAGTGTCAGAGTGTAGAACCCCACACATAAGCAGCTTTCTTATGCAGTATTTTATTCAGTACAATATCCTACAAAGTTTTTTCACCTCACAAGGGTATCCATTATTAATTAGCTTATAGCAATTTTATTTGACAGCAGACTGTGTTGTGGAGCAAGTTGGTTTAAAATTAAATTATGTTTCCTCTAACAACTTTCAGTATAGCCTAAAAAATAACCCAATTTCATAAGAAGTGAATGTATATGAAATCAGGAATAAAAATTAATCAGAATTAATTTTGCCCCTTTTTATATGCTGCATGTAGAGAGCTTCTGAAATGTTCGTGAACAATCTGAATTCTACTGCTAGGGAGTGCACAAAGACAACTATGAAACTGTCTTATCCAAAGATATCAGAACTTGTTCCTATCAGATGAGCACAAATCTATAACTTTCCAGTTAACATTTCTAAATATTTAAATTTTCTCTTTACTGGTCTGATTTTTTTTTTTTAGGACAACTTCTAAAGATAGAATCATAATTTGTAACCAGTGCTTATATTTCAAGATGATTTACTCAAGTATGTATTAGTTTTAATTCACTCATTTATTACTCTTCCTTTGGAGGTTTACCAAAAGATCTACAAATGTGGATATGTTTATACTGCAATTGTTGCCTTTCATCACTTTAAAACAGAAACTCGAAAAATTTTTGCCAATTAATTAGAATTTCAAGAAAATCCTGGGTATAGGATTGCAGCCATCTGAACACAGTTGGTGTAACACAGCTGCGTGATGTTAATTCAGTTTTCTTGCGAAAATAATTGTGAAGGTGTGAAAAATTATATGAGTTAAAAGAGTTAGAAATCATACATTTAAAAGCACAGGAGAAGATTAATCATAAAATAGCAGTTATTAGGAGTTCAAAGACACAGAAGGAATACTACTAGCTGTAACCCATAAAATAACAAGAAACAAACAAATGATTGGAAGATGGTAACTTGGAAACATTAAACAACAGCCTTCTTCAAGAAATACTTGACCATTCCTCATTGATGATGACCACCCAACCATCAGAAGCTTACTGTGTGCCTCCTTTGGGCTGGGGAGCACATTAGATCACGTTAACGTGTAGCCTCGTTGCTTGTTAGTGACTTGATATCTATTATGTACAATAGAAAATAAATAATTGCACCATACACTGCAGAACTGCACAAATATTGCCTGAAGACTTTTTGTGTGCCATAAAACTTACCCAATGGAAATGATCCAGAGAAGATTTGTAAAATTGCTTCTGAAACTGTGCTGAAATAATATGACATCTCAAACAGGAGATCACCATCACCTTTTCTTCCTAGCAGTCATATTTTGAGAAAAGACTAAACATGGACATCAGTAAAGCAAGATATGATATTTAACCAGTGTCAGTCTTTCTTTAAAGCAAGCCAACTGAAAGAAAGAAGCATATACAAAATATTCAGACAAGTACTAATCCCACAGAGTTTATGGAAAAAAAATAGCACCCCAAAAACCTTTGGTAAAGGCAGACAAAATAAACAAAACATTGACTCATCCAGTAGACCTGGCATGTCATATAGTATCAAAAAAAATCAAGCTATATATATTTCTAATATACATGTTTACTGTTTTTAACTTTGCAAGAGTGTTAATTTTTGCTTAAGTGACTCCTTCAAATTCTCCTTAAAATAATTTCACAAGCAGAGAGCTGAATAGGATTCCCCTCTTCAGACGTAAGTAAGTATAAGAAAACCCACGGCCAGAGGAGACTGAGGCAGATTCTGATCCACACTACATTTCACCTCTGTTACATCAGCTTTAGCAACAGAATTTCTACCCAACTCAGAATTCTTTTGATTTGAGAGAAATAAGCTTTAAAGGAATTTAATTTGCCCAGCTAGCTCTGCACAAGTATTTAAGACACATTTGTCAACACAACGTGGTATCAGTGCTCCAACTGTTCTGAAACGTGCAAAGGTCACTTGGGAGTTGTTTCAATGTCTCAAGAAGCCTTTTCTTCAAAACAAGTTACAAAAGCCCGAAGTTTCACCAGCTCCATGAGAACTGGATGAGCACAATATGCAGCATAAAGACTCTTTTCCCTATTTTACTTTGAATCCTGAAATAATTAATGTAGCCAAGTGAGGGCTGATAATCAGACTGCATATGTGCTCTTGAGACAGAAAAGAGAACAGAGCAGCAGGCAACCTCCTGGTATGAATTTAGCAAGTAAAATAGCTCTGGGTGAATCTTTCCTACCAAATTCTCTTGAAACGAAACCACATTTTCAGTTAAATGATCCCTCTCACCAATATCCTCCATATAAAATCAAATCACTTTTTCAGAAAAATAGGAAAAATTTCCAGGGTACCAGGGGGAAGGGATGAGGGGGAAGAGGTGTGAAAGTGGAAAAGTCAATTTTTCTTTTTAATTTAACAATATTGATTTGATGGAAATGTTTTGGCATCCATGCCCTCTAAAAATTTGGGATTTATCTTTCTTTTTTTTTATTAAATAATTCAGAAAATGTTGCATAATATTTAAAGATTAGTTAAATATTTCCTATCTCCTGTTGCCTGTTGCTTTAGAAATCCTAGTTGTCAAGTTGTTCTTTACAACATCAAAGGACTGAGGAGAAATAATTCCATGCTACTTGGTGATTCTTAGCACATAACTGGTATCAGCTGCAGATAGCAATATCTGCATTGTTAAACTGACAATATAGTAACAATTAAATAATAAATAAATGAAATAACAGAAATACTAATGTTCAGAAGAAGTACATTCCCAAGAAGTCCTACTGAATTTAAGGGAGGGTTGCAAAAGGAAAGAATGAAAAATTAGTAAATAAGATAATTATGGGTGTGAAGCCACTTAAGCAATTCAGCTTTTTAAATCCAAGGCAAATAAGTGAAAGGATGGCATTCAAGTCACATCTTTTTTACTCTCAATGTTCACATTTTAAAGACTGAAATATTATCACTGACATATCTGCTGTAAACACTTAACTCTGCCCACAGTAAGAGTTGTTAGATATATCAGCCACTACACCAAAGAAGCTCAATTAGCCAACCTTATCACTAATATTCATCAGCATTTGTAAACATGTGAGCATCTTGTGGTTAACAGAACAAAAGAGTAGTCAGTGCTACAGACCTGTCTTACCTGTGAGACCCAGCTATCATTGGAAAAGAAAGAACAAACCACAGAGTGATAGTGAATTATCCTTACATTCAAAACAAGCCATTCAGGAAACTTTTCATAAGTCACATTTTTACTGAGTCAACTGGAAGTATTGCCTGTACAAGGGCTATTGCAACAAGTCTCCAATACATGTTATTGTGCATATGGAGAAACAAAATAGCATATTTCAAGTCATGTTTCCTTTAAACTGTGCTATTTAAGAATTGTCCAATTTGCAGCTGCAGATTTAAAACATAAGACCTGGTTTTCTCAGGGATTGTTCAGAACTTTAATTCATTCCCTTTATGAAATGTTTTTTCTTTAATTATGTTCACTGTCAAAAATACTTAATTTTTCTTCCTGATTAGCTAATTACTTCTTTCCATTGCCTAGTTACTATTTTGGAATGTGCTGTTATCAGTTTGTTTGCATATGCTTAATTTTTAGTTTTCAATAATCTTTCTGACATTTAGTTCTTTATCTTCCCCTTTCTTGCATGGAATTGTTTGGAACATTTTCAGTCAGCTTATCAAAGCATTTGCTTACAGAGATTTACTCTTTGTGTCTGCTCTTCTGTGTTGCCTCAATAATTCATGCTAAAAATGTTATTTAAGGAGGCTTGCAATTCTTCACTGAGTTTCTGAAGTGCTTCATAATAACTTTGTGTATCAAAGCTGCAAATCACAGTCTGTTTAACCACAGTCATTGTTCTTGAAGTTCTGAAGAGCTGGGTATTATACTTACATTTGCAAAAATGTTTTCATGCACTGAATACTCAGTCCTTTGCTGTTCGATATAACTTTTTCACTGTTAAACTTTTTCAATACAGCTTTGTCTTGTGTAATAGTTTCCACATACACTCTACACAAAGTGTAGAACAGAATTATAGGAACACAAAATTATACAAAGCAGAAAACAGAAAACCAGAAGGATTTTAAATAAAGTCCTTCACTTTCAAAGCTGATGAGAGTGATAAATGGCAGACAAATGTAAACAGTGGGAAAAAAAAAATTGCTACTAGAAGTGGAAAGTGAAGTATACAGCAATGTGTGAAGAGTACAACAGAGAATAAAGTCTTAAATCCAGAATTATCAAGATAGAAAAACAAAAAATACAAAAATAGAAATTAGTTCTAAGTTCAGAAATATTCAGCACATAAATTAAGAAGCTTCATGAAATGTGCATTGCATTTGATGTTTAAACAGTTGTAGAGTGTGTGGGATTGACTTAATCATGATTTTGGATAATTCAAGAAGATGACAGATAAAGGAGTTGAGTCATAAAAGCTAGAATTCTGAAACTTACCTGAAAGGATGTTTCCATGGTGGAAAATAAAGTGTAAATGAGCATTTGAAACATAAACTGCACAAATTTGAGACCAAGATCACCAGTCTACTCCTCATCAGCATGCCACATGAACATTTTCCAAAAGATTTCAAAATCGTAATAAGAAATTATTTCATTTATGTACTTTTCAGTGTGGATGATGAGGAAGAACAACAAGATTTAGTACAAATGGGCCAACTATGGAGCACGAGTAGATGATACCTATAAAAATAAGATTGAGAGTTCTATCAATCATTTTAAATAAGATATAATTCAAGTGCTAGATACCCTTTCTGAAGATAAAAAATGAAGTTTTTTGTTTCTCCCTTTTTTGGGGACCAGAAATACCAGCTTTTACATTTATTTGAAGTGAAATACATTAAACTTATGCTTGAATTTTTGATAATTTCAATAGTTTATTTTATCCTTCCAATGAGCGTTTCATCATAAAGAATGGAATTAGTGATCATGAATCTTATCCTGAAGCTTTAGATAATTGTTTAAACATTGCAAGTCCCTGATTTCAGAGTTGACAAAGAATATAGAAACTTGTAACAGGGGGAAAAAATCTTGTTTTTTCTAATATATGCTGTACTGTTGTGTATTGGCTTCAGTCTATTTATTGCTGATAGATTGATAGCAAAGGGATAAAGATATGTATTACTGACACCACATCATCATTCTCAAGTCAAAACATTGAAGATATTAGAAAAGATTTCTCAGATAAGGATGAAATTATGAATCCAGCTGCCTTTTCACATAATTAGTTGATCAGTACTGAATGAATTTGAAAGCAAGAGAAATTCCACATCAGCTGCAATCTTTGCTGTGATTCTTTCCTTAGCATAAGCCAAGGGATTTGGCTTGAGCCTCCTCAATGATGATTTGACGTCAATCACTTACTGAACTACATAGGATCTGAGTGTAAGAAGTTACTTGTGAAGAATGAGAAAATCCTCAATTATGAATTATTTGATTCATATAATAATTTATTATTAAGAATAAATGTAGTAATACTATGACTACAAATATAAATATGTTTTTCTTTTCTTAGGAATGATGATGCAACTTATGTCATGATGATTTGTGAGTAGTAAAAATGTTATAGTTAAAAGCAATATTCAGGCTTAGCACGACCTCTAAGGTTGGACCAGATGATCCTTGAGGTCCCTTCCAGCCTGGCATTCTATTATTCATAATATACTATTATACAATTACATATACAATTATAAAATACATAATCATAGCACAAAAGAAAGAATAAAATATCCTCATAGTTGTAATGGAATAGAATAAGATGAGGAAATAACACTGTAAAAGACAAGTCACTTACTGTAAGAGACTAAATTTCTTTGAAGACTGATAAGTGGGAAACTGTTCAGTTCTGGAAGTCCATGTAAAATGGAAAATTAGCTTAAAGATGCCATGGTCAAGAGAGATTATGGACAGAATAAGGAAAAGAAAATACTTTTAGCAGTATGGCATGATGATTATGCTCAAGTGGATAAAATGAGTGAAAGGATTAAGGGAGATAAGCATGAAGAGGAACCTGAAAGATGTTTTTCTTGTATACAGTTTTTAAAGAAGTATTTTTAAAGTAACTACAATTAGTTAGTACAACTCTCATAGCTGTGCAGTTGCATGCTTTTTCATTCTGGAAGTGGCATTTTCTGAATATACAAATCGCAGAGTATTGGAAGAGAATACTTTTGGCTAGTGTGTATTTGAAAAACAGCTATGACAGTTGTTAAATAACAGATATCTATCAGGAATTATATTCATTTACATTGCTGTTCATAGTAGTGAGTGTAATAGTCATCTAACTTTACCAAATTGACTGAGTTCCCATTACCTGTGAGAATGACCATGAAATTCAGAGGTGCCCAGGTGGATTAAAGCACCTTTTGTAGATACAAGTTCTGTCACTTGGATGAAGTCTTTCAATGCTAATATATTCTCTTTTCTGTGAGAAGTTGGAATATGCTGTTATTTTGACCCATTCCAACCTGTGCATTAAAAACTGGCAGCCATTTCAATGTTTTCCATTGTACTGATTCTCTATCCTATGAGGAACAGACAAACCATCATGTACTAAAAAATGAGATTTCATTGTGTTCTGTCTTTACATGAAACATTCAGTTCTCTCCCATTTTGCTACATTTAACATTCAGAAATAAATTATTTATTTCCTGCTATAATTTTATTTTCATTGTTCATTCTTTTTCATCCCCCACAGTAATATATTACAATAAGAGAATATTAAAATATAAGAATTTCACAGTGATATTAATAACTCATGAAAGGGCAAGTCCACAGGCAGTACAATAGTGGCTAATATCTTTTAAGGGATAGCAGAATTCTTCAATTTAATTGGTTAAAATATTACTGTCAAGCCTTTGATTGTATTAGCATAGATGCTGCGAGATACCAAGGACACCTAATTGCTACTAAGAAATTTAGACTGGCAGGATTCTTTTCTTGTTAAGAGTACAAAATATGGCCTGTACATTTTAGTGCATCAAGTGACATCTACATCCATATTCTCTTTTACATTAAAACATCTGGATGAGAGATTAACCCTACAGTCAATGAAGAAACCATGGAAGCAGATGGAAAGCAAAGAGTAGGGATATCCAAACAAAAGAGAAGTCAGAATGATCAGTGAAAAGAAACCTAACTCCAACTGTAGGATACCCTGCCCCCCTCTCCCCCTGTGTTCTGGGGCCCCGCCTATGTCCCGCCCCCCTGCCCAGAATTCTCTGCTGTAGCCCGGGAAAAGTTCAAACCCTCCCGGGCTTGGCCCTCTTTCGCCTCAGCCTCTCGGAAGGAATAAAGCTCTCCTGGAACCTATACGGACTGCTTTCTGTTCATACCGCCGGGCATGTCGGGTCAGCCTGGCCGGTGTCAGGGACACCGGCCGGGACCCCGACATCCAACATCTGTATGCAGCCTGGGAAACATGCAGGAAGAACTAGAACACCTCAGGAAGTCACAGAACTGTGAAATTGCTGGTTGGACAGCTCACAAGACTGGGGTGCAGTGAAGGACCAGAACAAAGAATGATGAGCAAGGAAAATGAGGAATTACTGTTCCCTTTATGTGAAGGAGCAGCTTGGATGTATGAAAACTTCTTGTGGGATGAACAACAAACTGGCTGAGAGGGTGTGAGTGTGGATCAGAGGAGAGGCTAATAAAGGCTGGCATTGTGGTGAAATCTTGATTTTGAGAGTGCAACACATTTGAGGGTACCAAGTAGAAGAAAGATATTGCTATCCCCAAGAGGTATGTCTATTGATAGTCAGGAGCTGGAGCACTTACCTTGCGAAGACAGGCTGAGGGAGCTTGTCAAGTTCAGCCTGGAGATGTCTCTGAGAGAACTTAAAGACACAATAGTGCTTGCAGGGAGTCTACCAAGAAGATCGAAGAAGTTTCTTCAATGGCACACAGATTTCATGGATTGAGAGACAACAGACATAAACTGAAACAGCAAATGCTCAAAATGGATAGAAGAAAGAACTTTTTCGCTATGAGGACAGCCAAGCAGTGGATTAGACTCTCCGGCGAGGCTAATGCCTCTGTCCTTGGAGGCATTCCAGGCTTACTGGATAAAGCTTGAACAACCTAAGAGCTGACTTCAGAGCCAACATTACTTTGGTCAGGAAGTCAGAATAAAGATTTCCTGAGGTCCCTTCTGCCCTGAATTACTCAGTGATTCTATGAGTCTACCAAGAGGTTGTTGTCTGAATACCTATGGCATTCAAGAAGTCAAGATCTAAAGCCACCATCTTTATTATAATCAAAGGTTTACTTAGTGAAGTCCTAAAGCTGTACACATGGCTATTGAGAAGAATAAATGACTGTCACAAAATCAAGATAGGTGTTTCAAATGGCCAGAATATAAGTCCTTCTGTCAACCACAGTTATCACTTATCTGCACATCTATGAGATCATACTGAATAACTACTTTAGCAGAAAGATGGGAAAACGTGTGACCTCACCATCACTACCTTCCCCAGCTAAGAGTAGCATGATCCCCTTAAAATAGCACAGCTAAAGGAACTCTTCATACATATATGAATTACCTTTGCTCTCCTAGAAACTGCTTATGGACTGGTGTGTTGATAAGAACAGATTTACATAGCAAATCTTACAGTTCATCTTAATAGCTGACATTTTCTGCTATATCAAAACACTCAGGGGATAGCATGAGAGGAAGATACTGCAAGTCTAATGCTTCTTTGACCCATTTTGTAACAAAATCTGAGTCTTAGATGAGACACCCTGTCACATACTGTGTTTGCAAAATCATTTTTCCTGAAGAGCCCACATCTCCACAAAGAAAATACAGTGGATTAGAACTGATCTTAACTTAAACACACAAGAGCTTTTTCTGGGAGAACATAACATTAGCTAAATGTGGAACAAAATTATGATGGCTGGACTACAGAGATTTAATCATTCTAAGACTGTGTATCAATTTTCCATACTGCTTGGCTAATCCTTATCTTGATTTTTCGAAGATTTATGCCAAACAAGGGTTTAGAACAGTCATTTTCAGATACAAATTACAATCCTATTTATCAAGGACATCCTCTCCCTATCTTTTTCTTAAAAAGATAAGGTTAATCTGAATCTCTGTCATCATGTCAAATCCAAAATCTAAAGCATGTATTGAGAAACTCAAGCACATTTCAGCTCAGTGCTGATTAAACAACTATATAATACACATCATCTATAAGATGGCAAAATCAGTGGAAATAGTCATATAACACAGTGAGAAAACCTGTTTTATTATAGCAAAGTTATCTCTAATTCAGCCTTGCTAGTTAAAATGTTCTACAGGTCAAAGAAATGCTGAAACATGTGAAGCAAGCCTTTTTCAGTGCATTTGTCTTTTAAAAAATGATGGGTAAAGTTCAAGAAAGTGGGCATAATTGGTGCAACATAAAAACTCAAAAGAATTTCCCAAGAGAATAATTGAAGATATTTTTTTATTTGCCCTAGGCTAAAATTTTTGGACTATCAGGAGTACTTTTGGGTGCTCTGTAAAGGGTTTCTTTCTTAGAGTTCTGAAGTAACATTACAGTAGAATATTTTAGGAATATAAATATAAATATAAATATATAAATATCTATTGCTTGTTTCCATTTGAATCAGATCTTCAGTAACTCTATAGCAGAGCTGAAGACCAAATCCAATCTACCCTTTTGAAATCCTCATGGACACAGAGTGAAAGCCGTACTCTCCCCACTCTAGATAAGAGGAATATTTTTAAGGAGTGTTAAACTTTCAAGATTTTATAATCACATAGTAACCTTGAAATGTTTTTCCCTCTAGGGTCCCTGACTGAAATANCACATTTGACTCTCCTATCAAAACAGAAAAGATAGACTCACAACAGGAAAGAAACAAATCCATTTTTCTACTAATCCAGTCTGGTTCCATACTTTGTGACCAGTAGTAGACCGAAAAGTACTCCCTGTATAATCATTTGCACATTTTTCATGCTATTCACTCCACAGGACCAAGCCCTCTTTCAGCAGCCTGTATAAATAGTGTGCAATTAAGTGGAAGCTGTTCAGATTTCACATTGTCCTTTTATTAAGTGTACAGGTTCACATTCAATACAGCAAAAATATTCTCTTCTGAAGTCACAGACTCCCTTATATTATCTGATCTGTGATATTGTTTTCTGCCACTATATTTCAGAATTTCACAATAATAACAAGTATGTGAGGTGTTTTTTATTATTTTCATATTCTGTTTAGAGAATGAATCTGCTCTATATCATCATCTATATTCAGATCACGGTTTTCATTTATTTCAGTTTTATATTTGAATACTGAATATTTATGTTAGGGTATAGGCAGACACTTTAGGCACACTTTAAGGCACTGCCTCTTTCTTTTCCTTGCCCTGGCTTCAGTCCCTGAGCAATTCTGCTTGCCTCTGCCTGCCTGTCTCATACAACTGTAACAGAACAGGGACGGAGTAACTGTGTGTGAAAGTGCATGTGTTTGTGTGAGTGTGTGAGTGTGTGTGTGTACTGAGAAGAAGGAGGGAAAGGAGAAGTCTGGCTTGAGCGTCCTGCCCAGCATTTCATAGGAAATTCATGTCCTGTTCTCAAGGATAATAGTACAGAATCACAGAATC
>VZTH01005152.1:116707-155854 GCA_013397815.1 Aleadryas rufinucha
TTCTTGCCTCTGCCTGCCTGTCTCATACAACTGTAACAGAACAGGGACGGAGTAACTGTGTGTGAAAGTGCATGTGTTTGTGTGAGTGTGTGAGTGTGTGTGTGTACTGAGAAGAAGGAGGGAAAGGAGAAGTCTGGCTTGAGCGTCCTGCCCAGCATTTCATAGGAAATTCATGTCCTGTTCTCAAGGATAATAGTACAGAATCACAGAATCACCAAATTATAGAATCATACAGGTTGGAAAAGGCCTCTAAGATCACCAGGTTCAACCATTGTCCCAGCACTTGAAAGTCCACCACTAAACCATGTCCCTAAGTGCTACATCAACATATCTTTTAAACACCTCCTGGAATGGTGACTCAAACTTTTTGTCTTGGTTTAAAACAATTATACGAGTTGGAGACTCCAAAATTCATTATCTCCCTTTTTCGCTTTTAAGCACTCCTCTTTCACCAATAAGGAGATGAATGCAAGAAGATATAAGTAAAAGAAATAGCAGTTTTCTAAAAAACAAAGCAGCCACAACCATGATAACAGTAATAACCGCTAGATACAAAGGTGCTGAATCCCAGGGACTCCCAGGCAACTAAGAAAACAAGAGAAGCCCCTCCCCCAATATGGCGGCCTCCATAGACAACCGTGTGGACAAGAAGGCAAAAACAATATGGAGGAGAAGGCCAGACCACATGGTGGAGAGAGATAACAAAGGAAAAACAACACAAGCCTCCGTGATTATAAAACTCCCTCCTTCCCCAAAAAATAACCAACAGGGACCAGGGACAAAACAAAAGCTGGAGAACTTTTTTTTTCCAAAAAACAAGATTCAATGCTGGCAGCTGTCTCACCTGAAAGAGGTTCTCCTGGTGGCAGCAGTTCTGGCAGCATATGGGGTTATGAAATACTGTTTCACAGGGGCGTGGTAGTCAAGATCAGTGGCTGGAACTGGGGTGACAGCTGAAAAACTCATGGAGAGAGAGAGAGAGTTTGATTTTTTGGTATAGCTGTCCTCAGTGGCAGCAGCAAAAACGTCGGAAGGAAACCTCCTCCCTGGCTTCAGAAGCAGGGTTGCCATGGTAAGAGTGACCAGAAGAGTGTTGCAAAATTTGCTTGTGAACAGCTGGGATGTGGCACTGCTGCCTCCCCCAGTGAGTCATAGTAAACTTTTTTTTCACTTATCTCTTCAGGCATTTGTGTCCTTACTGGTTAAAAGGAAGTAGATAAAAACTAAAAAGGGAGGTAACTCACTTTGGAGTTTCTGCCTCCTATAATTGTCTTAAATTAAGACACCTTTCCACAAAGAAGTATTCCCTAATATGGAATCTAAACTTTCTCTGACACAAGGCCATTTTCTCTTGTCCTATCACTTGTTACCTGGGAGAAGAGACTGACCCCCACCTGTCCACAACATCTTTTCAGGTAGCTGTAGAGAGGAATAAGGTCCACCTGAGCCTCCCTTTCTCCAGGCATTCACCAGTACCCTCAGCTGCTCCTCATAAGATTTGCACTCCAGACCCTTCACCAGCTTCATGGCCCTTCTCTGGATTTGCTCCAGCACCTCAATGACTTTCTTGTAGTGAAGGGCCCAGAACTGAACACAGGATTTGAGGTGCGGCCTCATCAGTGCCAAGTATAGGGGGACAATAATTTCCCAAGTTCTGCTGGCCACTATGTCTGGTACAAGCCAGGTTGTCTTTGACTCTTTTGGCCACCTGGGCACACTGCTGGCTCATGTTCAGCTGCTGTTGACCAACACCTCCAGGTCCTTTTCTGCTGAGCATCTTTCCAGCCACTTTTCCTCACACCTGTAGCATTGCATGGGGCTATTGTGATGTAAATGCAGCACTTGGCACTTGGCCATGTTGAATCGCCTGCAGCTGGACTCAGCCCATTGATCCATCCTGTCCAGAACCCTCTGCAGTCTTCCTACCCTCTAGTAGATCGATATTCATGCCCAGCTTGGTGTTGTCTGCAAACTTGATGAAAATTGACTCAATTTCTTTGTTCAGATCATCCAGCTTGTACAGTAGAGATATTAGAGATAAGAACCTCCTTTGCTTCATTGCTGTTGAAGGAGCATGCTGTGTATCAAATAACAGTGAGAACTGTTCCATAAAAGAAGAAAAATGTCATCAGTGTAGATGTATTCTGTATCGTGACACATATAAAAGGGAACTAAATAAGGATCCAATAAAGCTGACATGTCATGAAATATTATGGGCATTTAATATGTGAACAATAGTAACACAGATTATTTCTGTGTGATTTTCTAACCTTTTAAAGAACAAACTGTGTAAGCCAGGAGTTTAGATGCATGGTACACAGTGCAGCAATGCTAATGATTGCACAGACCGTATAAAAGACTGATGTCTGTACCCCCATAATACATAGCTGGGGCATATATCTGCTAATTGATATCACTAGTGGGTTTTCTTTCTGTGCAAAGATGAGTTAGAATGAACACATGTGTCAATAAACACATTGTAGAGGAACACTGAACCTCACTAGACCAGAGCTGTATTTTATGTCCTGGAAAACGAGCTATACCAACTCTTTTGCTTCTCTTTCACCTGACCCTGAATTAATCCTTTTTCTAGTGCTTATCTTTCTTTCAGGCCTAGCTTTCTTACTAAAGTTTCATATGAGATCTAAAATCCTTTTTGTCACTTCAAGTTTTGGCTCACACCTTATCTCCAGCTTCTGCTGAATCTTGCCCTACCTCTTTCTGAGGCCTTGGTTCCATGTACTTATTTCCTCCATATACCAAAGGCTTTGTTTTGTTACCTCTGCATCACAGTCTTAGTGTTGTTGGGCCTCAGGGGAATGTTAAAACTGCAGATTCAAAGTTTTAATTTTCCTATCTGATACTCTATAGATCAGAGTAACAAAAATAACAGTTTTGAGAAAACTCCTATCCAATTACTGCATCTGTCATATGGAGTATGTAACATGCAAAAAAAAAAAAAAATCCTGGATTTTTCTCTGAAAATAAGTCTCTACTGAAGAAATGCAATCTGTAGTTTTCTTGAACAGAATGTAGTTATATAAATCAGGTATATTATTCAGATTAAAAGAAAATAGGATTGCTAAGAAGTTTTCAATTATTTTTTTCAAAGTATGTGGAATATTTCGCCCCTTTTTGAACACAGGTTTTTAAGTTGGTTTTTTTTTGTGTGGTTTTTTTTTTACTTTAATCTGGTTCACAGGTATAAACCTTATTTTTCTGAAATTTGAAGGGATGCAGTGTCTGGAAATAGTATTAAAAGATTTCAGTTTTCCAGGACTGAATATTTGAACAGAGGCACAATAAAATAAATAGAAATTTAGACACTGTCAAAGACATCTTGGAATGGGGGCTTCTGCAACATAAGCCCACAGTACAATTAATAATAAGCAAAGTATCTCTGCACATAAATTGAGGTTCATTATAAATGTCATGATTTTAACTGAAAACCTAAAGGGCAAATTAAAAAGCTGTGTCTTTTTTGGTTGTAGTGGGAATTACACACATCACAAAAAGCTCACCATCCAAACTATCTCATGCCAATGTATCCAATTTATCTCATGCCAATGGAAGCAAAAGAAAAACTTAGCACTCCTCACAATATTTTTCCTGGTTCCTTCTACAGCCCACCCACCCACTCCTTCCTTTCTCCAGTTCTGCTGAACTCTCTGAAGCTACTCTGATTCAAGGGGGCATTTCCAGCCTGGTGGTGTGTCCTAGGTTACATTGTAAAAATGTGCCCAAAATCATTTATTCTTNTTCTGCAAGTTTTTCACCAAAGGAATTCCTGTGAAGCATTCCCACACCCTACCTTTGCCTTTCTATATCTGCTGTATTGGGGGTGGTTTGCAGCGGGCTTAAATTGGGAATGATTCTGGCACAAAAGCAACCAGGATCACCAGGATCAGTGAGCCACAGATCTGTCTTTTAGTGCAGCATTAAACTATTCAGATGTTAAATATGGCTCATTCAGAGCCAATTCATATCCAGCTGGAGTCAGCAGGAGTCTTGCATGGATTTCAGTGATCTTCATTTAAAGCCCAGAGAAAGCAAAACCTTTTTTCCTTGTGTGAGCAAGATAACAAAAATGGAAACGGTAATGATTGATTATGTAGGTCATTGTCAGTTCTGTGAGCTATGTGTAATGCATAATGTATTAGGCTAACCTTAAGGAAAAGTAATTTGTGATGGGGAGTAGAGATGACTAAATTCTAGGTCCTGGAGTACTTGTTTTGTTCATCTTGATGTGAATAGCTCTTGTGTTTCACTGGGTCGTGGTAGGAGAGAGATAAATTTAGAAGTAAATTTTGCCTTAGATTCACTTCACTCACTGTGTCTATTGACTTAAATGAAAACTGATTTGACTTAGCTAGGGCAAAATTTTGTATGCCCACTTTTGAATTTTAGTAGAATATATATCTGTGTCCTCAGGTACTATGTTCACCATTCTGATGTTGCTTTTAGTTGCCATTTGTTATTTTTTAATGTTTTTAAAATAAATATGCATTCCCAGAAGCAAAATAAATTTTAAAATGCATATTTTCACTGGGTTTTAATTTTTATACTAAGTGTGCCCTGCATACTCTATAGTGCATGATTAGGTAAGGAAGGCTTGATTAATAGAACTTGTGGCTCTTGGAGTCATTAAAAATAAGGTCCACAAGAACAGCTTGGAAGTGCACTTCAAATGACTATCAGAGCATTAGGCATAAATCACACAGAAATATATTTCTGTTGCATTCCTGAACGATATGATACTCAAAACAAACAACTGAGCAGAAACTGAAAAAAGCCTGGAGTTACTGTAGAGTTTAATTATCCACTTGGGTTTTTTTTGTTTTGGTTGTTGGGTTGTTGGATTTTTTTTTTTTTTATCTATTAATGGCACTGGGAAGAAGTAAAGCACTGAGTGAGGAAAAAAAGACTTCTGAGCATTTAGCAAAACCTATGTCCTCTCCAGAGATGTTTGATCTATTTGTGGTGGTACAATGAGCTGTTCCTTTGGCAAGAGCAGGTACACTAGGTGGTTCACACCACACAATTTATTTACAGGCTGCAGCAGCTGCAACTCCATTTTTTTTTCTGAAAGATAGAGGGAATTCAGCCAAGTGTAACATAAATATGAAAGTCCAATGTGTCTGTGTCAGATACCATCCTCAAAGATATTTAATTTGGAAAGAGTGAATTGAAATCTCCTGATATTATTTTACACTGAGAAAAATATAATAATGAAAACAATGCATTTCAAGAGTAGAGGGCCTGATTATTTATTTATTGTGGAATGTGGCAATGTAATATGCTAAACAATCTTTGGAAGGACATAAGTAAAAATCTTTTGAACTTTTATTCCCTTATCAAAGAATGCAGCCTTTCTGTCTTGCAGTTATCCAGTCAATAGCATATCTTTAATGAAAAGCAAATTGTATATCACTGGGATTATTGAATATTTGTTTTATTTTCATGGTACTTGATTATCAAATACGTGTTTCCTCATGAACAGTGATTCCAAATGTATCACTAGGAGTTCTTGCATGTTAAGCTGTTTTGACCAGTCATGTTGGGAAGAAACATGGCAAATTGTATGTGTCTCACAAGAGATATGCAAAAGTAGCACAGTTTCTTTATAACACGTTAGTAAATCCCATCTTAGAGCTAGAAATGGGAAATTGCTTTGGTTCCATTCAGTGCCCCATTCCTCAAATTAAGATTTTTCAAGATAAAGGATTTGGCAAGATTATCACCCATTAAGCAACTGCCAACATAACCAGAGCCATGAAATGCTCTTTCTGCAAAAAGTAATAGGATGGGCTCAGCTGTGCAGCCTCAGATTTCCCCTTTGACTTTTCCCTTGGCCAGCAGAATTCTGCAGTAGGGATGTTTCCAACATTCCTTTTTCCTCATAAAGAGTAGCCAATTAAGGAATCATCCTTAAAGTAAAATTTAAATGGTGTTAATCAATGGGTGGATAAGAGTTATGGAAGCAAATGTGATAAGTAATTAATTTCATTTAATTTTTTTATCTTTTGAATTGCTCAGTTAATTGAAAGAAGGTAACAGTGAGATTGTGAGGAGTGTTGAGAAGCATTTCAAGATCTCTTTTGTTGTTTAAATAAAAAAAAGGCAGATGTGTCATGTAAATATTCATGTTAATAAATGAAAAGTCATTTTATAGAAATATTTAATGAAATTCTTTCAAATTATGACTATCTGGGAGAATATTCCTCTTGCAACTTTATCAAATATTCATGTAATCCCAGTTTGCAGTAAAAAACATAATTAGAATTTGAAACAAATATTTGAAGAAAACCTCTGGCAGCATTTCTGCAGCTTAAGTTATGTGTGATGATAATTGAATAGAGCAAGAGCTGATAAATGGAATATCCACAAGAGAGTGGGGAAAGATGCAGCAGAAGAAAGACAAAAGAAAATATGTCTGACGTATATATCCTACGTGCTTGAAAGTTCTGCTTGCAAATTTCATGTTATCAAATAAAAAAATTAACTAATAATCAAGAAGTTCTGTTTATATTTTTCAATGTTTCACGTAAATTGAGTGTGAATGTAAATTGAGTGTGAATGTAGCCATTTAAGTTTTGTAAATATTTTCCATTATTTTCACTTCATCATTTGGAGCCTTTGTCATTCAAAATTAGTTTTATGTCAACCTATCATTCCCTATGCATATCTATGTAACTAAAGAATTTGTAGTACTCATGATGCAGCACCCGAAAAAAGGTAAATACCTCCCCCAAAACAAACAAACAAGCAAACAAACAAACAAACAAACAAAACCCCAAAGAAGATAGGTATTATCACAACATTAAAAGAAATAGTATTATATAATCATTTATGTACCATATTTCATGTTTTTCTCACAGGCCTAGAGCTGTGGAGAGATTTAGTTCATGTAACTACTGAAATCCCAGTTAAAAAAAAAGAAAAAAATTACTTTCATAGATTTTGAAATTCAGAAAACCATAAATATGGCTACAAACCATGGTGAGAGTCTATGCTGGCACAGACAGGCTCTTCGTGTCAACATCTCCCCATGGACCTGATCCCTCACATGGCACTGCTGGAGCAGGGAGTTTCGGGAGGCTCACTACCCATCACTGTTCTGCCTGCCATGGAACACAAAGCCCCGATGCTGGGGCAGAGGCTGAAACACGACATTGTGGGGCAGAGAGGGACTGACTGCGAAAGCCAAGCCCCAAGGCATTTGGGGAGGTACTCTGACCACTGATAGCCAGCAATGGCCATTCCCAGCCACTCTTCCCTCCTACCCACCACCCAAGTCCATGCCAGGTACAACACATGTTCCTACAATGTCCCTTTCCTCTCCAAAGCTACATTTCATATTCCTGAGAATAATTCTTATTGTGACTTTGACAGATGGTTTTGAAAAGAGAAAATTGTTAAGTCCCTTCCTGCATCATCATCCCTGCCTGTCATCCAACCTGCCTTCTAGAGTGGGTCCTATTGGGGAATTCTCAAGGATGGATCCCCAGGCCCAGAAAGGTGCTTGGCAACTGGCATTCATCCTTTCCTCTCCAGCATACATTCTGTGTCAATGGGTAGACATCGACCGAGTTATTTATGGAAAAAGAAGCCGAAAGGATGGTCTTCTCACCTGCAAAGAGGGTGCTCACTCTAGCTGGGCAAGGGGGCCGTGGCCCAGATGGCAGCTAGCTCTGTGTGTGCTGGGTCCACCTCAAACTTAGCTATGCTCAGGGAGTCAGGCATTTAGAGAGATGTTCCACCAAAGGGCCACCACTTTCTCTAATTATTACTTCCTAACAGCTTGTTGGCATAAGCCACACATCTGTGTGTTACATTTATCACATAGCCTCAGGTTGATCTCTCTGATTTTCTCCCTACCAAAAGTCACTTACCCACTGTTACCAGGTCATTACTAGGCTAGATGGATGCTGATTTTATGCTCATATATTAAATTAGATTTTCTCTTTGAAAAGCAGGTGATTTTTGCTTACTTATATATATTTTTCAATCTGTCATGTATACACTTGGGAGGTAGACAAAGTAAAGTTAGGCAAAATATACTTAGTTAAGTACAGCTTAACAATTTTCTCTTTTCAAAACCGTCTATCAAAGTCACAATAACAATTACTCTCAGGGAAATAAGGCAGTGTTTTAAAATGGACATTAGCCTTAATTCATATGCAGTGTCTTGCTTTCAGAAATCACCAATACATTGCCTTGCAGTAAATTATTTTGTAAATCTGGAAAAGAATGCCACTATGAATGTGTCCTTGTGCTGACACTTTATGTGCAGGTTAACCAACAGAAATTTCTCCCCTTTGGTGCATTTTTATGCCTACTGTGGAAAGAAGTCCCCCCAGCCAATTACAGAATCTCACAATGAAGTCCTTCCTTGACAAGTAAGCTAACTAAAAATTCAAAAAGTATTAAATATCCCTAAATATTTTTGTTTCTGTTTGTTTCTATTTCTTGGTCAAGCATTTCTATTTCAAGAATTGGATGCTATAGTGAAAAAAAAAAACAGAACACTGTTAAATGCATACTCTGGTCTTCTAACAGCATGCAGAAAACTTATGGCCTCAGATAACGATGTTCTAAGGCAGTAGTGCTCAAATTATAGCTCTTAAGGGACCTGAATATGGCTCTCATGAAACCAATGCATCTCATTTGTGTTCCTTTTGCTGTATTTTAGTCCTGGAGATAGAAGAACAATGATAATAGAAAAAAAAACCCTGTGCAGAAACACACCTGCAAAGGAATACTGGAACAGTAGAGAACCACCTTGCAACCCTTTTAATTAAGTGAAAGATGCAGGGGGAAAAAAAAGAGGCATGGAGAAGTAACTTCTCTGAATGGAAATTCATATGGGAGAACAGAAAAAAAAATTACTCCTTTTCAGGTCTTAAAGCTCTCCTTGCCTCCTGACTAGGATATCCAGATTCTTGAAATAAAAAGTCCAACTGAGTCAAGACAACAGACAACTTTAAAAACTCCCAATTTTTCTGGTTCAAAAACTGAAGTTCTACTTATGCATGACTTTCTGTTTGTACAGTTGAAAGCCAACCTGAGCTTCAATTTCTATCCTAGCATTTTTTTCATTTTATATTTCTCCTAAATATGACTTCAAAGGCTGACAACAGAATAGAATGACAGGAATGTCCTCCCCCATGAGTGTACTTGGCTCATTTTTAGTCCTGTCTTACAGACCTGAATTTCTATGACTCTATGAACCTTCAATGTAGATTACATAGAAATAATCTTTGAATACTTTATCAAGCCACTTTTTTTTTTTTACAGAGGCAGAAAGATTCTTCAGTGAGGTTCACATAGGCTTGTTCTGAAATCACTGCTACATCCCTTCTCCTGTGTCATCACTGACATTTCTCGACCCTTATGCACACAAACTTTCTAATGATTTAATTTTAAAAGCCATTTAAAACTGAAAGAAAATTCTAATACTTCTTATGAGTTCTCAAGATGGATGAACAAGAATTTAGAATACACTATATGTGTTTGTTTTGTTAACTTTCCATGCATTTTTATGCTTTGCATTTGCTTTTCCCAAATATCTTGGCACATTTTTTGGACTGTCTGTTTTATCTGTGGAAACAGAGGTTTTGTCACTCAGTGTTATATCAGAAATATTATTGTTTATAAAATACTCTATAACCACATACTAAATGCAGGATAGTACCTATGGACAGTGAAAAGTACTTTTAACGAATTGTTCTTGCTTATTTGCTCTGACAGTTTGAAAGGAGGTCCGGTCCCACAGAATACAGTGTGCTTCAGTGCTGTGTTGCATATAAGGGATGTCAGCAGTTGCTTAGAGCTAAGCACTTTGCCCCTGATGCAGTCAGACATATATGCATGTGCTTAGCTTAATGTACAACCAGGGACACATGGTGAGGTCTGAGCATTTGGCTCATTTCCTGGAGCACAGCACAAGAGAACAAAGAGATATTTAATGATCTTAAGGTCAGTAGGCCTTGTGCTGCAAATATACTGGCTTCAGAAAAATAAAAATCATAGGGATACTTTTTCTCTCTTATTGATAAACAAAGGAAATATGAATCTTCTAAGCAAACATACAAACAAACAAACACATGAAAAACAGAAGGAGCCTTAGAAAAGTGTAGTCTTTTAGCCTTGTATACTGGCAATATTGAGTATGACTAATCATGTCAGGCTGGTTACACTCTATGAACTGTTTGTAGGCACTTTCTAAAACAAAAATTATTTGAAAACCTTCAAATAACAAATGCATACCCTTTAAGACACCAGCTTTTTTCTACCACTGTTCTACTACTAACTAGCACTGAAAATAGAGTATTGAAATAAGTTTGATTTAGGATAACTGGTCTTGTGCTTGAAGATTGGTTTTGTTCATAAAACATATCGACATAAAGTGTTCAGAAGTATAATTCAGATAATTTGTGATTAAAATCTATTAAAATATGCAAAATACAAGGCATGAGAAAATGAAACTGTAAAGATGCTGGGTTTTTTGGGAAATCTTACTCAATGCCTTCAGTGCATATAGACTATCTAGATTCCTAGTAGTCTTGTGGTTATATGTGAATGATGTAAAAGGATAAAACAATATGAAGTAAGTTATTATGCACAATTTGCAGTTTCCATATGTAAGGGCTACAAGGGTCCTTGCCTTTCATATGAGATCATTACCCAAAAGTTGTAGTTAGACTTTAGACTTACCAAAATCACATAGACAGTCCAGAGCTCCTGATGTCCGTGTGGGTCCCGTAATCATAGCTGGTTGTACAAGGGATGGTGAAGTCATCTGTCATTTCATTCCTGTGAAAAGAAGTGAGTTCAAAGGAACTCACTTGGACTTGGAAATTTTGATGGTTAGCCCAGTGCTATTCCACGATGGAGGAAAAAGCCTTTAACAGACCCAAAGTGTCTCCTGTATGTGACCAGCTTTTAGAATTCCTTCCTGCCCATGGCTTTCCAAGATAGGTAGAGTGAGTCTTTCTGCTGTCAGCCATACATAAGTTTTAGTATGTGATTATTAGAAGATGAAAAAGTCTGGTGAGCAGAAGATGACTTCTTCTTCTTCTTAATAATAATAATAATAATAATATTTTTAAATTAATTTCCTTATTTATTTATTTATTTATTTTTATTTACTGTGGTTTTTTCACATTAGAATATGTGTGTTCTCTCTGAAGATGAAAGATTAAGGTGTGCACAGCTGTGTGCGCAGCAGAAAATATTGTCCCTTTTAGTCTTGAAATTGTCTGAACTGCAAAACTTGTATTTTAATTTGATCAGATTTTTACAGGATTTATATACCAGAAAAAAGAAAGAAAATTTTCAAGTCCAGAAGAAAAACATCCAATAGTAGCAACACTACCCAGTCTTAAACTTTTCTGAAAAGGTTGTATCATTCAGTAATTTCAAAGATCTACTGGGGGAAAAAATATACAAAATAAATCATTTTAGAAATTAGAAAAGTCCCATTTGTCCTATATGCATATTTATCTTGATTTTAAATTCTGAACAGAAGCATGCTCTACATAAATAAAAACCACTTTTTTTTTTTTCTCTATAAGCGTGTCTGGGTACCTAATGTAGTAATTTAAATAAAATTATGATTTTTCTGTACTGGAATGCTTGGCCACACTTAAAAATTCTAATTTTCTTTAAGACACAAATTTGTCCTTGTAAAATGTACTTTTATAAATTGATAGACAGTTCAGAGAATGCCACATTTTGGGAATAACAACAAGAACTTGTATCTGTTCTCAATACACAGTCATAGACTCAAGGGACTCAGTAGTCCACTGTCTGCACCAAACACACACTGAAGATACACCCGAGCCTACACTTACTGTGTCTCCCTGATCTTATGTGAGATATGGAGGAAGAAAATTGTTATCTTTACATTGGTGAAATTGTTTCATTCTATTCATTCCTTTCAAAGTTCATTTCTGGATTGATTCATTTCTGTTCTGTGAAGGAAAATAAAATCTGCTGCGGTGGTTATGCTAATAAACTCTAGAAATGCTCTGAAATTTGCTGTCACTGCCTTGGACTATAAAATGTCTGCAGTGCAAGGCAGCTTAATGTTTTCTTTCAAACCTCAGCAGTGTGAGAAAAAAGAAAGCTTTGGGGCTTCAACTAAATAATTTCATGCTACAATAAGTGGTGGAAGGCAGTTTAGCAGTCAGGTATTTAAACAGAGTTATAAGCATTTATAGCTGCCTCCTGCTGCATGCTCAGCATTGTTTGCTGTTTTAGAAGTAGATCACTGCTTAACATGTTTGGTTTAGTTTACAGTTAAGTGTGATGCTTGTGTTATGTTGCAGTGCTGAAATCTCCCTTATAATGCACCAATTCATAGGCTTTAAAAAGTGACAGCAAACTATCATGTGGCTGTACTGGCATTTTTCTGTGTACAAGTTCATTGTTGCTGCTGTTGTTTGTTGTTTTAAAATTGTGGTATTTTCCATCATTTTATCAACTTCTTATTGGGATTTTCAGAAGCCTCTCATCAAGTAATGCAGAAATAAACCCATAAAACTGAAATTAGGGTCTAACACATTATTTTGCAAAAAATCCCACTGTTAAGTGGTATATTAAGACTAAACTAGAAGGATTTGAGCTGGAGGTTCTGCTTACACCAAATTATCTTCAATTATACAGTCAAAATATTTTGTCAAAGACCCAATGATGTAAGAATGAAAGATATTTTATTCTACAGTTTTCAGGTCACATGATTAAATAGAATTGAAGATAGCCCATTAAATGAAAACTGCTATCATTTACTTAGAATCATATCATTTAAACCTATGACCAGAGTGGATTCTCCCCACTGAATAAGAAAGCATATAATTTATACTCATTCCTTTCTTAATTTCTTTCTACCAAAACAATGCTCTATAGGGTGGAAGAGAGTAGGACTTGTCCTTGTATTGTACCTTTAATTCCACTATTTTCATGACAGAAAAAGTAGAACTGATCTGTGTTATTGGTTAATTAAAAACTAAATTTCTTTGACTTGTGCTCTAGCTTGCCACTTAAAAATTAATTATGGACAATAACAAATAGCAAAGTGTTCCTTTTCCAGAATAAGTTCCCTATTGGGATGCAATGAAAATGTTAATAATTAATCAAATAGTCTAACTTGGTGTTATTTTTCGCTATCTCACTCATATACAAAACCCCACTGATGTTAGTTGACTTTTTTTGTTTCATAAATATTTATATATAATTGCATTTTCCTTGTAAATTGCATTTTTTCACCCCAAAGGGAGGAAAAAACAATTTGTGTGTTAATTTT
This sequence comes from Aleadryas rufinucha, assembly GCA_013397815.1. Taxonomy (NCBI): domain Eukaryota; kingdom Metazoa; phylum Chordata; class Aves; order Passeriformes; genus Aleadryas; species Aleadryas rufinucha. Next base: position 130,014 of record VZTH01005152.1, read on the forward strand.
ATCTCACTGGTTTTGTTCAGCTTCAGTAGTTCTGTATATAAAATAAGAGATTAGATAAAAAGGAATGTATGCAACCTGTGTTTTATAATTTAAAGAATAATAATTGGGCAATGTTGCTAATTTTGCAGCAATTCGGGTACATTGCTACCCCCCAGCATAAAATGAAAAGCAGGCAATTCAGTATTCCTTTTCCCCCTACTGCTCAACTTTAATACTAATTTCGTTTAGATTCTGCTGCCCCCTACAGAATAATTAAATGTTTAGCATTTTACAAACCCGAGGGTTGGTGTCCATTATTTTTGAATCTTACCAGGACAAGTTAATGCACACTTTCCATGGAAGGAAGCAGAACTTTATGTGCTGTCATTAGAATTTTTTAATATGTTCTGCATGACCTGTGCTAAAAAGAAAAAAAAAAAAAAAAGCAAGCAACCAAACTCATGACTTTGTGGGATATTGATAAAATAAAATAATAAAAAAAAAAAGTGATGTGCACTGTTATTGAACCACTGAAATAAGGTGAAACATATTTTACATCCTCCAAGAAAGCAGAAAGCAAGTTTACTAACCTTTGAATCTCAGGAAGGAAGCTAATTATGTACTTTATCAGCTGCTACCTGTATACTACTATTCTTTCCAGACTCCACTATCTGTAACAAACAGCAGCAGTTAAATGCAATGATGCACTTCAGATTCTAATAGAAAGCAGACTTTGAATAGGTTAGGGAGGAATAGAAAATACTTTAAATGTAAACTGTATATTTCTGATTACATTTCAAAAATATAACATGCTCTTTGAAAAGTAGTATTTGTATTCATTGATATTCCTAAAAAGTAGCTTTTTAAATAAAAAACAAGACTTAGATTATACTTCCCATGGCAAATCTCAAAGGTGAATAGGAAAGTTTGTTCTCTATGGATATATGCCCTGGCTGTCTCATATTGCACTGTATGTGTCCATCATTTAGGAGATTATGCATGAAGGAAAGGAAGCCAAGGAACCTTCCATCATATTCAGTCCTTGCAACTGTGTAGAGAAAGCAAATAAGCAGGAGATTTCATATGGTCTGGATTAGCTCCTTTTGGTCTTACCCAGAGACCAGGCATTACAGGAAAGCGAAGTGTCATAAATGTGCTTGAGTTTCTCTTAATAAATACTTCCCAGAATGCACAGCACAGAAACTCACATGTCCTTGGCTTATTGAGATTGGCAAGAAGTTAGGACACTGCACCAATAACATCCCTAAAGCCTCTTCATTTTTCTGAGTGTCTCCCCAAATGCTCAAAGATACTTGAGGAGACAGGTACAGGTTATGCCTTCCAAGGCATTTGGTGAATGAATCATGGAGCACGAAGTTGTTTGAACATGGCTGGTTTTCCTTACAAAATGATTTTGTAGACATGTCAGCAAACCCAAGAAAACTTACAGGCATTTTGATGCCTTAGCTCCTTCATATCTTGGAAACAAATCCAATTTTTAGTGAAGACTTTATGAGAGTTGGCTGTAAATGGGCAATGAATCCATGAAGACGGACTCAAACACATTAATGGGTCATAATCCTTAAATAAACACAATAAAAATGTCCTCAGGAAAACCCAAAGATCTTTCTCAGATGAAAGAAATGTTATTCTGATCATACCATTGGTGGTGACAACCTCTGCATCAGTAAATGCAATAAAGACAATCCTACCCATGTATTAAATAGCTTGTCCAGAGAAATTTTCTGGACAGGATTCTTTTCAAATAATAAACTATTTGCTTTTGAAACATATTTCTGTATTTTCTCACCTATGTGTTTAAAAGATGAATGTATTTCCTAGAGGTAGAGAAAGGGAACAGAAAGATGAAAAAGGTTTCAGAAAATAGGTGGGTTTTTTTTTTCTTCCCAGAAAGAGCAGAGACATTAAGGGCAGGGGAAAGGCACCTGCAAAAGTACCTATTAAATATATTTTCCAACTTTCATCCATTCTCTTACTCTGTATAAGAATCTGCCATTCACTCAAATGGTGCATTTATTTCCTATGTATGACAGGAGCATATATGTTCACTGCTTCACAAAAAACTATAATTTAACATACAGCACCGGGCTATTAAAGCTAAAAGCTTTTAGAACAAATCACAAATCTGACACTTTTCTATGGTTTTAACTTGGCTAGGTTGGGAGGAGGAACTGAATAAAAGAACAGCTTTGCAAGCTTCATCTAATACTTCAAATAGACTAAGTGCAGATTTTGTAGATTTAAATATTCACATTAATATTGATTTGCAGGAGTATCAGGGAAGAAAAACAACACCATTAAAATGATAGAGACATAATTCCAATTATAGTTGTTGGTAATGGAACTGCTGCATTACTAAAAGCAGCAGTCTTAGATTAGAGAGGTACAGCAGTGATTCAAACCCAGAGAGAAGATAAAAGAACAAGAAACATGTCATTCTACAAAACCAGAACCAATAAAGAATGTAAAGCATTTAAACAGCAAGATCTTACTCCTCACAATAAAGCTGTGCCACAATATGGAAGAAGAACTCTCAAGCATTTATCAAGCAAAGATCTGAAAACCTGTAGACTCTGAACAAGTCCTGGATTCCAGTTCAGACTTTCAAGATTATTTCTGTATTTTACATGTTTGATATTTAATTTAAATAATAAAGAGGTTGTTGTTACAGGAGCAGAGCGTGGAAACCATAAACTTCACTATGAGTTCTTTAATTACTGTGGTACAATCAGGCTTGTGGTCCTCTTCACCTTTCTCACTTAGGTTGTCTGATGCACTCAGCCCCAGTCTGAGTCTTTTATTTGATACTACAATTCTGTAACATAACCTCAAAAGGTGGAAAGTGCTAGCTAACCCAATGGACATTACAGCCTTTTCAGAGGAAAAAAAAACAACTGAATATTGGTCAGGAGACTCCTTAGCATATGAGTTCCTGTAGGTTTTATGTGTGAATAATGTGATCTTGCAAATCAGGTGATCTCATGGCTGATGTGATCTGTTAAGAGGAAGGGAGATGAAGAGTGGGTGAAAGTCTTTGGAGTGCAGATATAAATTCTTTGCAAAGACAGCTTTTCTTTATTACAGCATATATTCCCTCTGGTGTGTCTGTCAAGGAGACAGTTTCATTGTGTTGATAGCACACAGCATTAATCCTCTGTGAAACATAGTGTTAAAACAATTTCCTTTTCCTTGATACAATTCAGCATTTTAGTATTTCACTGGGAGACAGAACCTAAGGAAATGATTTTGGTCTCCATCTGATGAAGAGTTGCAGAATTTTACAATTCAATGTTGTTTTTCCTATGAGCGTGGCAAGGAACATTTTTTAGACAGCTTCAAAACCATCCTTGAGATTGCCAGGTACAAAATAATATAGAATTTATACAGTTTTCTCTAAAACTCAGAATTATTTAAACTGACTGTCTTAATCACATCAGAGAGTGATTCCTTAAACTTAAATGACCCGAACTCTGGCTTTGAAAGATCTTTGGAACATTGATCACATTGTGTCATTCAGGCCCTGGCAGACACTTGCTATGTGTTAAGATCTCAGTATCTCAAGTGTCTGTTCAGTGCTAGAAATAAAGGTGTGCAGAAGAAAATTCCTCACATTTTCAGGTCTTAACTTCCTTCCATCTACAACCATTATCTATGCAAAATAAGAATGAGGTTTTCACAGACTAGGGGCAAGCAATGAAACAACCACAGAACTGGCTTTCTCTGTGCACATTTACATATTTCTTTATAATTTTTGGATAGCATTCTTTTAATTTAATTTTGTCAGTTTTGTTTACTTCACTGCCTTTTTTTTTCCATCGTTATCTTACCATTAGTATTTTGTTTCAATTATGTGGCTCATTTGTAGATCCTAGCATGCAAACTGTTATCTAACCTAAATATTTCATTAATGCTCCTATTTGCTTCTCCACTTCCTTTGTGCAGCATTACCTTTCCTTAGACGAGTTATTTCAATGGTAGGGTTGCATTCTTTTCTGGTGATATATTTATAGAAATCATTCTATACAATGAAACTATTTCTCTTTCTAATTTGTCTTTTCATGTGTTAAAACGCATCACAGGAAATTTAAAACACACAGCTAAGTATCAGAACATATTTTTAATTTAAGCTACAAGTCTCTATGTCAGCCTAACATATTTAATTACCTGATATATGGATACAACATTCGCTATATTTCATGGAGTTCTATGCATTTGAAGTAACAGTGCCAACACCATAAGTGTAGTTAAACAACATACACACGAGATGCTGACTACTTAACATGAATGGTCTGAAAACCTGTTCCTCTCTTTCCATAATTCTGGTTTATAAAGTGAAACCCTAGGGTTTGGTGTGAGTGCAATAACAGTAGTGATAAAATTTCCTTAACAGAAAGGATTCTCTATGGCAGAGTGCCGCAGTGAGGAATATACTTCCTTTTCTATTCCCTTAATGCATCCAGTTGTGGTTCCTAATTTTAGCCAATCACTGCTCCACTGTATCATCTCTTATATTTAGTGCTGCGGTTTGACAGACAAGGTGACCTTGATAATAAAACAAAATGATTCTCTATTGAATTCGCATACAACATAAACCAGTGGTAGAGATGGCATGGTTGCATTTAGCATATGTCAGTCCCCAGAACTTCCTGTCTTGTAAAGATACTGACCCACTAATCCCTTCACAAAAAAAAACCAAAAAAAAAACCAAAAAAACCCAACCCAACCAGTATTAACCAGAAAAAAAGTGTTAACCAATAAAGAGCACATACATCCATTCCTGCTGAAAGTAAAGATTGTTCCATGGACACACAAGAGAAAATAACACTCCTTGGTTGTCCAGTTTTGATCTGAGAAACAAGACAAGTGCTGGGTGTTATTTGCCACTTGTCCTGCCAGCTTGCAGCAGTCTGTAGCATTGGCCTTCTCTGAACTTCCCTGAACAGTTGGGTCTGTTTGGCTGTGCTTTAATAGCTCTCCATTACTTCAGTGACTTAATATAGTATTGCATTTAATTTTTTATTTTTATCTTAGAAGCCATCCTGCCATGGTGAAATACAGAATGCGAGTGTGCATCATGTGATAAATATATCATTTTTTACTTATTTATTTTAATTTTTAAAGAAATTAAGTGCACTCTACATCTTGTCACATGAGAAATGTTAACCAACTTTTCCCTATAGATTTTTTTCTATATTTATTTTATCTAGGTCTCTTCTATCCCTCCTATCTTTTTGTTTTCCATAGGGAAAATTCCTAGTCTAAAATAAATGTTCTTGTGTATGCTGTATAAGCTTTTTATCAATACATCATATACAAATGTGTACTTATTTTTTGTGATGGTTTTCTTAGTAAAAATTTGGTTTTGATCATCTTCATTGCCCTTACCTTCATTCTTTCTTCACCCATCTTTTTTTGTGCATTCTAACTACAACTACCTACCATTATCAAAAATACAAGTGTTTTTTGGTATCTATTTCTCTTCTATTAAATTCTAAGACCCAATTTACATCATGCAGCATTGCTGAATGATGTTTCTACAGGATTTGATGTCGTGGTCATGGGTTACTTGTAAGGTAGTTGCTAATTTTGAGTTTGCCACTGTATATCATCAGGTAGGATTGCATTTCTCCTTGTACATTTGTGGGTTTTTTTATGAACATTACATTATTGTATTTTTAAAGTTATTGCCCATCAGACTCATGATCAGACATCTAAGATATTCACAGTCTATGTCACTTTTGAATAGCTTTAATAATTACTCAACATCAACCAGTACTATCAGTCACTTCTCACATCAGATCTGGACAAATCATGAATACAATGAACAACACAAGTGCACTACAACCCCCTCTGGGATTCTTACCATTACCCTCCATCCACTACAGGAGTTGATAATTTTTCCTGCTTTTCTTTCCTGTCTTCAATCAACTATTTAACTGTGACAAGATTTTTCACTTTCCCAAATAAAAAAAAAAAAAAAAGCCTGTTAAAAGCTTTTTGGAAGCCGATATATACTGTTATGAGCCTCATTGACAAGTTCATTGGCATCACTAAATATCTCTTCAAAACTGGATGGTTGTGGCTTTATTCTACAAATGCTGTATTGACTTTTCACCACAGTATCACACATTCACTTAATTCCATTCTCTGTTATAGTTCTGATTGCTTTACTTGGTACAAAAGTCAAATGCACTCAGACCAAAGTCTATTCCTGTAGAGGTCTTCTAAAAACCCTTGTGAAAATCACATTGCCTTTACTGTCTTCCTTTCCTGTGATGTGACTAAATAAAAATGTGAGACTTTATACCATGGTCACCACTGTGGCAACTTCATACTAAGCTTCAGAGTTTATACATAAAGAGAACCTAGTCCTTGTTGATGAGCCAAATCCTCTGGTGAGGAATTGTATTGTGCATCATTTTTTTTTTTAGGGTTTTATTCCTTATTTTTTCTCTTTTTTGTTGCTGTTATTAATTTTTTTTTTTTGGTAGGTGGGTTTTTTCTTCATTTTAAATTTTAAAATTATCTTACTCAACCCAAAGTTTTTAGCATTTTCTTCTGATTCTCCTCCCCATCCCACCAGGGTCAGAGGGAAGAGTGAGCTTCAAGTTTTGTCATGAAGAGTAAACTTTTCTAGGAGGAATTCAGATACAGCATAGTGCTCTCTGGTCCAAAACCCTTGACAAGCAGGGCCAACTAGAACAGTTGCCCACGTCTGTGTCCAGATGACTTCTGAATATCCGACACAATTTCTGGACTTTCTCCCCCTGCCCTGTTGAGGCTTGGTGGGCACCTGACAGCTAGCCAAGGTAAACCCACCACATTTAAATACTGAAACCAAAACCAGCCAAAATAACATACAAATTTCATCTAATGGCCTTTTTCTGGTCTTATCTATATTGGTTATTTTCTCTTGCAACTCCATTTATTCAAAGGAGTTGCTCCTGGATACAATATTTGCAACCATATACTTCATGTAGTTTTGCTTCTTATGCTTGTAAAAAAGCAGTTTGTTATCTCTCTGTGCTGATGGCCATGTCATGTTCTGCAGAAAAGCTGCAGAAGTGTTTTCTCTGGGAACCTTCACACATGTCCTCTTCCATATCTAGAAATAAAATGCCTCTTTGCTTTTGAAAAATAATGTATTTTACATGGGTAATATAAAATCATAAGTGTGATTTATAAACTCAAATGGGCTTTCTTCAGACGATACAGTCTGATTCTATGTAAGTAGAGGCTGTAAAATACCACTTCTATCTCTGTAATGCAACCAGTACTTCAATGTAGTTAGAATGTATTTCTAGAAAAGCATCACATACATATTTGATAAGAAATAAATGCAATGTACTATAACTGTAACAATTTGAAAGGATTGGTGGTGGTGGGGTGTGTGCTCATTTTGAGTGTTCTCCTTATCATGTCCTCTACAGAAGAAATAACCCTGTTCTATTTTCTCTTCAATAAAACCACATGGAATTAAATTGAGATGGAGAGCAGCTTCTACACAGCTAATACTGCCCTTGAAATAGCGTATGAAATAACACTGAACACGGAAAGAGCATTGAACATTGAAATAAAATATGTCAAATATTTTTTTCTCCTTCCTAATGACTCTGTTGCTGGAAAACAAAGTTATGCCTGATAGCTGTGGCTGGATAGTGGTTCCCTGTATCTCATCATAATTTATAAGTCATGCGTTCAGCCACTTGTCTGAAATGGTAGCTATCAGCAGTAGTAATTTGTGACTGAGAAATAATCTAGCATGGAATTTAGTATGAAAGGCAGGAGGTCCAACTGCAGGATGTGTTACAGTGTCTGGAAGCAGGAATGCCAGAGATAGAAGGATTCCCTGTTGAAGGAGTGAATTTTCCCTTGGTGATAAGAAACAGCTGTAGCATTGTCTTGTAGCTGACCTGGTATCTATGTGCTCAGGGGTCACCTTTAGGAAACAGAGCTGGGCTGGAGAGGTGCCTCATGCAACGGCTGGGCAGAGGTGCCTCATGCAACTGCTCAAAGGACTGGTGCAGGTGAAAGTACATACAAGGTATCGGCTTGTGACACATCTTTGTAGGCTCCTTATGGGACCACTTGTAGCAGGAAGACTCTACCCACTATGTTGTTCATTATTTTTTTTTCATATTTAAGCACAAACATGTTCTGTGTCATCTCTGCTACTCACTGTCCACTGGATCTGACTCCACAAGCATCACAGTAAAGACTGTACTTCTTAACGAAGCACCACCAGAAGAGTCTTGTCTTCAGACAAGTCCACCCATTCTGTGCAAGCAAAGCTACTGCTGTGCAGCCACAGCGGCTGTCACTTAGTCTGAGAAAGAAATCCCTTATCCTGTGTACCTTCATGGTAGCTTTTCAGATTACGTTTACCAACGGGAATGGAACACCTTAGAACATTGCTGAAAAAAGAGGGCTTTAAGTCAAAAAAGGCCTAGTTTTAAGTTGTACATGTGAATGCCTTTGTCACTTTAGCTTTCTCAGTTGGTTGGGTAGCTATACATTTTTTTTTTATATTTGCTCAGGTCTATGCTAAAATGACTTCATATCTGTTCAAACAATGAAGACAAATGGTTTTATTTTATGCCTGGAATCTTCTTAAACAGTGTCTCTAAAACTGGATTGAGGAAACACTTCATTAAATATTGTGCATTCACAAATTTCTTAAACAGTAGCATCTGACTGATACATGTAAAATGAGAAACAATCATTCATGCAGGCAGATTTGCACAGAAAAAGATGTGCACAGCAACAGACACAGCTACTGGCATAGCCTTCCTTGATTAATAAGCTGTAGTAGATACGGTTGTGTAACAAGACAGGTCTGAAATGCAGCTAAAATGGCTTATTATCAAGCATTCAGCTATGTGACTGTGATCTCTGCTTCTCTAAGTAGTTCTGTTGGACAGTCACAGTTCCCACGTGCACCAGTGTGAGAGACAGAGACTTTTTCCTTTAACCCCACAGGTCTTTTTTATTTCATTGTTTCCCTAAACTAAAGTAAACCAGGATGATGTCCTGCTTGAGGTTTTGGAGTAGGCACATACAACGTTACTATAGCTTTTGTCATATGTAAAATTGGTACATCAACAAAACTCTTCTGCTGTCCTGTCAATAAGTGCAACAATAATTATTTGCCCACAAAGGACTTTCTTTGCTGTTGAAGTGACTAGAGATCTGGTTGCAATAGTGATTCTTCTGGGAACTGGGCTAACTGGCTGCTCTTCACAGTTTTCATATCCATCAGAAAAAAAAAATCCAGACCAGATCATTAGCCTTATCTAAATATACCCTAAAATCTGACATTTAAGAGTTTAAATTCTCATTAAAAGCTACAGGAAGGTAATAAAAATTGAAATTAGACAGTACTGTCAGCACACTACATCTTTGCAAGAAAGTAATCTCAAGGTTGAGTAACGATGGGATGAGTTTATGTTAAAAAAAAATGCACTCCTGTAGCCTTGGGAAAAAGTCCAGCGAATATCAGAGCATTATTTTCCATTGCCTCACACTGACACCAAATGCCAAATACAGCATTGAAATCCCACACTGTCCAGTGTACTGGCTCTGGCTGAAACAGTTAGTTTGACTCATGGCAGCCCTCATAGTGCTGTGCTGTGCTGCGCATTGGGAACTAGAAAGGTGCTGATGACACACCAGTCTTTTGGCTACTGCTGAGCAGCGCTGGCACAGCATCAGAGCTGTCTCTCCAACATCCCTCCTCTCCATCAGTAGGCTCAGGGGTTGGCAAAATCTTGGGATGGCAAACAACGTGAATGTCTGACCCAAACTGACCAAAGATATCTGCTCAGATATAAAAGCTAAGAAAAAGGAGGAGGAAGGCTGGGGCAGGACATTTGTTATTTACAACATTTGTCTTCCAGAGCAACCACTACACTTGCTGAAGCCCTGTGTCTTGGGAAGTGGATGAACATTGCTTGCTCACAGGAAGTAGAGAATAAAATATTTAGGGTTTTTTATCTTTGCTTTCACATGCGATACGTTTTGCTTTTGCTTTAGTAAACTGCCTTATCTCAACCTATACGTTTTTTGTGTCTTATTTTTTCTCCCCTGTCCAGCTGTGGAGGAAAGTGATAGAGTGGCTTGGTGGGCACCAGGCATTCAGCCAAGGTTAACCCACCATGTCGACCTATAGACAACCATGAAAGCTTTTGATTAAAAGAGAATCAGATACTTGAAACTTCTGGCCTTTATGACCAGTGAAAAAATCCCATTCCACTGAGCATTTCACTGTGAAGGTTTAAGATTTCCACAACAACTGCTTGAAAAAATAATCTCACCATCATTTAGGAATCAACATCTTCCATCAAATTAGAATGCTGTTGACTATTTGGGTTCTTACATTTAATTATTTTATTTTACTCCAGACTTATTCACTAGTGGTCACAGATACTGAGTGGATTTCATCTCAAGTAATTAGGTGTTTACTGTGTAGGTATCCACATCAAGACATTGTAAGCTTATTTTGTAGTCAGTGAGGAAAAATAAGCAATCCTAGGCCATGAATCTTTTTATTTTAGATGTCTGTTTTAGAGCAAGATGAATCAAGCCAACAAAGTGCCTACTGACTGTGCTGACTGGCTGGAAAGAGAGGCCAAATGAAGCCCCCCATTTGGTAGATTAATAATACCTTCTGAGAGACATGGTGTGACAGCACAGGATTCATGTTCGCTGTTTCATGCATGGCATCATAGTAAAAAAAACAGACATAGAATAAAAGTGTTCAAAGGCAGTATGTGTGTGAGAAGCGAGCGCTGTAATTGCAGCCAATATAGAAAATTTGTATCTTGGGATGAGGGAAAGTCAGAAAAAGAATAGAAGGAAAGATGGAATAGTCATCTCAAAGAAGTGAGCTGATGTAAATGGCAGAGTAGCAATCAGTATGCACAGCTGTGATCCCACTCAGATGTTGTGAGTACAAACAGACTGCTATGGTCTTATTAATGTTGTACAATCACCAACCACCAGAAGTGTCAGCTTGTGAAAGCAGAATGGCTGAAATATAGGAAAGAAATGTATCAAAATGGAAGGCAGAGGCACAAGTTTATAGCAACTTCTAATGACAACAACAAATACTGTCTTCTTGACCTGTCACCGAGAAGAATTGTATTTCTCTAAATTTGGCTGTTTGGCAGGCACACAATTTCTGGGGTTGACATCATCATTTATGCCTTTTTTTTATCTAGTTGGCAGCATTTATAGATGTTTTACAAGAAGCACTTGAATTGCCTATTAAGAACTTTTAATCTATTTATTTATTTATTCTGAAAAGCATACTCATGCATGCATCATCAATCATCTTCTATGAGCTTGAGTCAGCTGTGGATCCTGAGCTGAGCAGCTGACTCATACTGACATGGAACATACAGATTATATTATTGTTAAGTGTTCTTACTGATGTTATTAGTGTCATAGGGACAGAGTGGGCAGACTGAACTTGGGGTGTTTGTACCTTAAAGTGAAAGCTGAATCATGTAAACATTCCACGTCTGCAACTTAAAAAGAAGCCTTTGGTCAGGAGAGATACAAAAGCAGTAGTTTTGTGATTGTTATTGTGACAATTCATTGATTCTCAAAGCCATAACAACGGGTGTATAACAATGAGTCAGAAGGAGCAAAAGCATGAGTTAGCCTTACGGTATCAGCTGAACTCTGTAAAAACTCTAGATCTTGCAACATATGTAGGACTGCTGGGATAGTTGAGAAGCAGTAGGTGCCTCCACCATATCATTTTACTCTGTACTTCTTGGTCTGTTCTAAACTTCCCCAGCTCTTTTATGTACCTCTGACTTTTGACAGGGATATGTGATGCTGGCAAGAAGAATACATCCTAAAATGGAACTTGGTGGGGTTGTACAAATCCTGGATGGATAAAAAAAAAAAAAAAAAACAAAAAAAAGGAGTTGAGGGTCCTGGCAGACAATGAGGTGAACATGAGTCAACTGCTAAAGATCTGATAAATCTCACAAAAACCCTGATATGTAACCATACTGGGTTAATGACAAGAGTACAACAAAACATTGAGGGAAGTGATTTTTCCCTGAACTTCTGTGTCTCACAATACAAGGCAAGCTGGAGCTAATCCTTGTGATGATTAGAGAGTGGAGCAAACAATACATAGTTTGAGACCAAATGAAATTGGTCTCTTTACCTTGGAGAAAAGAAGTCTGAGGGAGGGCTTACTGCAGACTTTCATTAAAGGGAGACAGCAGAGGAGGTGGAGCCAGAGTTGCCCCAGCAGTGCACAATGAGTGGCAAGATACAGCAGGCACAGCTTTCCGGAAGGGAAGTTCTGATTGGACAAAAGAAAAAAAGCTCTTTGATCAGAGAGTGTTTAAGCACTTAAGCAAGTTATGCCAAATGGCTGTAGAAAAAGCACCCTCAGAGATATTCAGAGCTTGACGGAACAATACTCAGAGAAACCCAGTTTCTTTTAAACCTGGTTTAACTTAGAAGCTAGCACTGCTTTGAACAGCAAGCTGTCCTGAATGATCTCCAGGGTTCCATTCCAAACATCCTTCCTTTTTATGATGCTTTGCTGCCTTTTAGCCCTGGAATTAAAGAGCTCTCCCTCTGAAAGCTGTTGCCATTAATATTTACGTGAAATCCTGCAGGAGTTCTTGGCCAGCTACCTTTATCATCAGGCTGCTGAAATCAGTCACGTAGACCACCGGTGACTAGAATATGTTGGAACAGACAGATATAATATAATGAAAATTAGAGGAAATTATGAAAATTACTTGTATCCTGTATTAGTTTTGGGGAAATAAATCATCTACATCATGCTAGCTATTCACTGAAAACATCTGTTCAGTAGAAACTAAAAGCAACTAAGATTTTTTACTTAATTAAAAGAAATAAAGATCATTGAGAGTCTGACAGTAAGGCACTAGATCCTCCTATAATCTGGCCTGTACCTATTTAATTTATTCTGTTTTTCACAGCAAGGTTAAAATAATGTTACTATTAACTTACTCAGTTAAGTATTATTTCTAAGAGAAGTTTTCTATCTGCGGAGATTCATGATGTCTTAATGAACTCAGTAAATAACCTCACTCAGTATATAATGGTCTGAGTATCAGAATTATGGGCTGTTGACTGCCTTGATAATGAGAAGGGGTTTTGTTCCAAATGTCAAATGTATGTATTCTGCCTTTTCACCACACTTAACCGTAAGTGCTATACACCCTGAATTTCACAAATTGTCAGGCATATTTATTGTGGGAGTGCAGCTTTCTGCTTCCAGTTCCCTTTTCATTTAGAATTGCTAATTAGTTACCTCACAGTTTAAGATGATATGGCATAGACTGCAAATTATTTCAGGGTAGTTATAAGCTAGATGAAGAGCAGCTGAAAAACAGGTGTCTGCCTTATGATTGGATGCTGTGTTAGAAATGAAGAGAAAGTAATGATTACTGAAGAAGGAAGTTGGATAGAAATCTTTACCTCAACATGTAAGTGCACACAGTATGTTTGACATTTTATGAAGTAAGTACGAACACCACATCATTTCAGAGATTTTAATGGCAAAATTAGAATAATATGTCAGTGAAAGGGTAGGATACAAGCAGACGGATGAGGATTTGCATTGAAAAGTGTACAGAAGATGTCCTTTATACTCTTTAAAATTTGTGCACTGTGGGAGAAGCAGAGGTCTGAATTATATGGTCAATTTTCATCCCAGTCTTGAAGATGAACTATGTCCAAATGGATAGTAATTCATTATGCTATGCTTTTCTATTGTTTTCATGTGCAGTTTTAATCAGTTTAAAATGTGCTATGCTTAGCAATATGGATTAAAGCTCATCCTTCTAGGACAAACTCTACTTTCCTACAAGTCAAGGAAATCCTTATTCTGATGAGCAAATTCCTTTGGCATCAAATAATTTCACTAAGATTTAGCTTTTTTTTTAAAGTATTACATATTAGGGCCAAAGAGAATTTGCTGATTTTAGAATATCATTCCCTTAACTGGAATGACTCCCCAAAGCCTTGGGAAACAGTCCTGAAAAATACACCCTATCAATTTTTACATGCACATGTTCAAAGACAAGTCCCTGTGAAAATAAAGAGGATAAGCAGGAACTTTTAACCCTCATTGAACTATTTTAGTCACCTCTAAAATTAGCCAGCATTAAATAGCATAAAACAACTTTTTCTCTGGTCAATTATGACTCCTTTAAATTTCCCAGATATAAAAAAACAAGCTAACTCAAATCCAAAACCAACAAGCAAACAAAAAATGATGGAATAATTTGAACATGCTGCAACTTCTCAGCTTTTGTTAGTGCAAAACACAAAACTGCAGATTTTGCAGGCTGCAGCTGCCCTTTCTGTTCTTACAGAACATTGCTAAGGAAGAAGAGAGACTGGAAAGCACATAAGGCTGGAAGTTTAGCTGAAATTGGACTTCTCTGAAAGCCACAGGAGGTCTGGCTTGAAAAGCACATTTTCATGACATTTTCAGTATCGAATTCTTGAGTTTGCCTTTTCATTCTAAATAAAATATTATTTTTCTAGAAAACAAACAAACACACAAAAATTCAATTTCATGATGACTTCTTGCAAAACATATTTAGAACTCTGTGCTAGAGAAAAGTAGTTTGAGTGACAACTTTGAATGTCATAGTATTGATGGAAATTGATAGAATCAAAATTATCTGCTAACCAGGAGATCTTGGATCAAGGAAAACACAGATTCAGAAAGCAAGCATGAATTTTAGCCATTCTAAAAGACTGAAGAGGTAGTTACTATTATTTCCTAGTATGGGCAGATTATTCAAAGTAGCTATGGAAAGAATAATTTTTCCTACACGGAGCTATAGCTTTATAAAATCAGTTTTTCCTTATTAAGAAATAAAACGGTTGTAGGACAGCTCTTGACAAGGCATGAGACAGTCATTAATAGAAGGCAATGAAATAAGATGAGCCCTTTCCTCTATGCTAGCAAGACTTGCTAGAACAAAGAATTGTCAGTTTGTATCTTGCAGTCTGCCATATAGTGTTATATGTACCTAATTCAGTTTCAAGATTCAGTACTTTGAATAAGATAACATTTGAGATTATGACATCTAAATAGAGATGTCTTCGTCATGATATCTTTAAGTCCTGTGGATGTCCATACAATAGGAATGTGGGACTTGATTCAGTTTACTAAAGGGAACATTGGAGGTGCCCTACAATATTTCATCCAGATTCTTCCTGCCACTCTAGAATATTGTGGGTGCCCTGTAGGTTTTGTCACAGACCTACCTGTCACACAGGAAGGTCTCAGAAAATTTCACATGCTTGTTAGACAGCTGAATTTGAAGCCACAAGGGAGGCTAAGGTGGACAGCTAGAGCCCCAAAGTATCACACAGTAAATGATATACAGAAAACTCTTGTCTTTTTAAAGTGACAGCTGGAGACCTAGGGAATGTCTTTGGACATCATTAATCATCCTAAGTCATATGTGTGGGCACCTGAATAGATTCCTCAGTGCCAATGTAAGCTATAGATTTATGCAAGTGTCATATTTTAACCCTAGATGGCAATTAAGGACCATGTAGCTACTCACTCATTCCTCCCCTCACCCTCCTCCTGTGGGGTGGGAAGGAGAATAGTAAAAAGGTGAAACCCATGGGTAGCATATAATGATGATGATGGTGATGATGATGATAGTAATAATAACAAAAAGGAAGATAAAGAGAGAGAGAAAGAGAAATAAACCCCAAGAAAAACAGGTGACCCACAATACAGCTGCTCACTATCTGCTGACTGATGCCCACCCTATTCCCAAGCAGTGATTGGCCCCTCCTGGACAATTCCCTGCAGTTTATATACAGAGCATGATTCTCCATGGTATGGAATATCCCTTTGGCCAGTTTGAGTCATCTGTCCTCTCTATGGTCCCTTCTGGTTTCATGTGCACCTGCTCGCTGGCTGAGCATGAGAAAATGAGAAGTCCTTTATTTAGAGTAAGCACTACTTAGCAACTACTGAAAACATCATTCTGTTATCAACGCTGCAATTCACTAGAATTCAAAACGCAGGTACTAGAAATAAAATAAATTCCCAGCCAAAACCAAGACAGCAAGATGTAGACACCAACAAATTTTACAAATTCATTCTTCTAAAAGATTGTTGTCTAAAGATATATTCTCAATACTAAAAATTACCTCTTCAATGTCTTGATAAATATATGCTAATTTTGATTATTTTTACCACATCTTAGAGCAATTAATTTTACAATATATATATGAATTAGGGTTTAACATAAGAAGTAAAAAGAAGAATATTTGATAAATGTGTATTGCTTCCATATAAATATCATAGATTATCACTTTATTCTAAACTGTGGTCACAGTTTCATAGAGTGTAATGGTATTTCCTCAATTAAAACAGACATCAATGAGTAAACAGCATGGCATTTGCTGAGACTTTTTTGTTCCATTCCAATAGCATATTAAATAATTTTGGCCCAACAAACTAAAATTACGGTACAACTTTTGCCTTCATCATAACATTTTATTTGAGCAACAACCTTAATCATGTTCGCTCTTAATTACAATTTCTTTAAGACTTATTAATAAATTGTAACAGTTGGAAGTTCTCATAATTTATTGATAGACAATAATTTCTCTTTTCTAATCCATCCTATAAGTGACAGAAGAGATCTGAAAGTGGCAGTCTCCATGAGTTCTAGATAAATTAATATTAACAAACTTGATAGGGCGGTCTCACCAGGAACCAATCTGTCAGAATTCACCCTTCTTTATGTGTAATTGTCTCTATCAAATCCATGATTTGCTTACTCAGCAATTTATTTGAAAATGTAATGATTGAATAGGAAGACTTCCCAATAGTTTCTGAAAACTGATTGAGGAATAAAGGAGCAGAAACAGATGGAATATATAATTATTCAAAATCATTGTATGTTGTTGCTAAAAATTAGAAACAATTCACCATGGAAAAGACGGTTATTCAAGTAGATTACAAACATACCATACTTACCCCCAGAATATCATTATATCTACAGTTCTGGTTTTGTTGGTATGGTTGGGTTTTTTCTTCTTTTTTTTCATTTTTTTTTCCCTCTAGTCTTTCCATCTGCTGATTGGTCACATTAGAAACAGCATATAGTTAAATATGTAAATAATTACTGTTGCTCAATTGGTCTAAATTTTTAATTTCCATAGTATGACTATAGTGAAATCTACTTTTTGTGGATTTAACAGTGGAATGATTATTGAAATATGGTGCAGTAAAAAGGGTTTTTTGTTTTGTTTGACTTTTTAAATAATGTCTTTAAAGCAATTTACATAACATGCTTATTTAAGTCTTAAATACACTAACTAATTTAAAAAGTTAAAGGAGTCTGAAGTAAATTTATTTTGCCAGCTTTTCTTTCTCTTAATATAGCTGTGAGCCCTACTGAGACACGTAAAGAAAGTAATCATTAGGTTAATGCTGTAGCTTATTTCTCCAGTAAATAAAAAAACGAAGAGACCAAATTTCATACTGTTCTTTCACTACTCAGAGTGAAAGAATACTATGCCCTCTCTGGGTAGAAGACAAGAAATTAAGATAAATTAAATAGATTATTCAGTAAAATTTATCCACATCATAAGGATTTCTATAATTTCTTTAAGAGGAATAGGATAAATTGATCATTTTTTCCGAGAATTTGGGTATTCAGAATAGTTTTAAAAAAATTACAAGCCTCATTACAAGGTTTGGATCAATGTATATATTCCCTGAAAAGAAAATAAGAACATAGGTGTTGCTTTAAATGAGAAAACAGCACGCAAAATGCAATGGAATATAATTTAGAGAATAAGAACATAATCAACTGCCTCTCAAAATGAGGGATAGGGAAGAAGCATCAGCAAGAAAATGATTTAATAAGACATAGGATTTCTGCCATACATGGGAGTTGACTGGAACTGCAGGGAAGATTTAGCAAGAAAGAATGTCTATAAACCTGAAGGCTAAAGAGAGAGAACTGGAGCATTGTAGTAAACTCTAAAAGGATACAAAATCAAATGATCACTAATGCAGCTCATGTACATGCTGAACAATATGCCTTTACTCAGTGATAATTTATTACAGGTAAATCTCTCAGAAAAAGGTTTAATTAAGCATGCTCATAATTAAATCATGACCTATGGCTTTAATCTCTCAGACATTACCACATTTCGGCTAAATAGTTTCTGTTGCCTTTTTTTAATACCAATATATGTATAATTTCATAGCTGGTTTCTTGCAAACCTAAGCAGGCATCTGTGAAGGACTATAACCAGCTTCTTAAAGATCACATTTCACAACAAAAGTTGTCTTAGAAAGATTACTAAAAGCAGTATTTTTCATGCTTTTTATGCATGAATTTTATGATCATATCAGTTCCATACGATGAAGTTTAGAGGTAAAATAGCTACCAACCAGAGTTGTAGTATTCACTGAAGTACTGAGTGAAACTGAATTGTTGGATTAAACACTGCACAAAATCATTGTCACACGAGGGGAAAAAAAAAATCCAACTCCTAAAAGAAAATCAGACACTAACTGACACTGTAGATGTTCCATGGATTACTCAAACCAATTAAACACATGAGCAGACCTTCACAAATGGAACTGTAATGAATGGAAATGGAAAAGAGATTCATTTTAAAAGAGACTGCCAGAAAGATGTAAAGAAGCTACAAGATTTACTATATATTGCTTGTTTCTTCTTGCAGTAAAATATTTCTTTGCTACGATGTTCCCAATTTTGACATTAGATTTCTTTAAAAACCACATCTGAAATTTTACTGTGAGGTGTACAATATTTATAGAAACAAACTGTCTACATTTTATTACAATACTAGCTTTTCTTTTTTATCTCTTTTTTTTTTTTTTTCCCCTTCAGCATACACATCTCTTTCTGGAGAGGTTGGAGAGATAGGTGACAGCAGATCTGAAGAAATGCAGCCTGGAATCTAACCAAATTGACTAGTGCAATGTTGTACCGTTGCCAGTTTGCATTTGTCAGAAGTAGTTAAAAGAATGAGGTGTAAAACATGTTTGTGAGAAAGACAAATAGTTGGGCAAAAAAAATTTGAAGACTACAAACAAAATTATGTGTAAACTTTCTCAGAAAGGAAAGGAGGAATGCTTCTTGGAAAGGAGGATTCCTGGGAAAAGGAATTCTCACTGTAAGAAACATTTTGCAGTTGATCAGTTCATTTGTTTCACAAGTTTCCTTTAAAACATTTTGTTTTGCAAGGAATATCTTGAATGGCAAAAATATGTTACTATGAAAATGATTAAGGCAAATATTGAAATCCTGAAGCATTCAAAAACTACAAATAAATAGAAACATTTGAAAAATCTTGAGCTTTCTTTTTATTATTATTGTATTTTACTTACACACTTCTGTGATTTTTCAGTAACATTCCATTGTATTTACCATTTTTTCCCTCAGTATATCATAGTGTGTGATCATCTAGCAATTTTGGGTTTAAATCAATGTAAATATTTTCTTATGCACTTGAATATCCCCTGAACTTGAATATTTGAAGGTATATTAATTATACTAACCTTGAAAGTACAGAACCAATGAGGTTTGTCATAGCTTCATTTACATTTACATTTTCAAAATATTCTGAAATGAGCAAACAGTAGCAAAAGTTACATCCTCACAGGTTTTTGATGATGCTATTCCCTTGTTCTAATGTAAAAATAATACATCATTTTTCCCAAAAGTTAAGATTTCTGGCATTTCATTTATCACTTGCAGAAGTCCATACTGCACCTTCCAATATAGTCAGAGGTGCTCATAGGCATAAGGCTGTCAAATTATTTGTGAGAGGGGTTAACAGTTCAGAGACACCATAAACTGAAGCAAGACCAAACTCAGAAACCTTACACGTACTTCCTACCAGTCAAACAGATTAAAATTAAGACAGGATCCAAGCTTTCAAAACCAAGTGTCATTAAATGATTACTATTTCAACTGATTTCAGATCATACTTTCAACCAGAAAACAAAGGTCAATACAACAGCCAGGAGCACAGTATACAATACGAATGAACACTATCTAAAAAAACTACGTCCGCTGAGCTCTTGAGTAAAAGCTTTTCAGGGTACAGTAGTAGAGGCAGAATAATTTCACTGGGCCCTGAACGACTCATCCTGTACCTTGGGAAAGACTGACCAGTCCAAGAGAATGTACTTGTACACATTTTGCTCTGCAAAGTTTCCACTTGGTGTATTCCACACTTCTTTCCTCCTTTAACTTCTTTCTGAAAAATTCAGAAGTTGAATTATCTTCCTACTGTGAAAGACACAGACTTTTCTCCCCTTCTTTTCTTCCCTGCGATTTTGTGCTAAAAATCATATATATTTACTGATATACTGATAGTGCATATCTGCTTAGCCCAGGAGGGTTTTTTCCCTTTCAAACTAAATAGTAATGGAAAGATAACATTTAAAGCAATTTCAGCAACTGGTGGCTATTTTCCTGAGGGATCTTATTGTCAAGTTTACAAATTTAAAATCAACAGAACACTCAATCACTCTATACTTATTCTATTTTTGGTCTATAGTTATCACATGAATTTAACATTATTCAATACTTGTCTAAAATGACTAACTGGGTAGAAGAGTGTTATCCAAAATTCCTCATTGTTCTTTATAGGAAAAATTATCCTTTAAGGCATCAGCAAGTTGCACCAACCTTCATCTAAGAGCCAATGAGATACTTTTTCTGTATTCCCTGTATTCCATAACTGATTTCACCTTAGGATGACAAATAACCTTCCTACAGTTTCAATACCTAACTCTTCCTCCATATTCTCAACCTCTCCAGAATTAATCATTATACATAACACTACAGAAGTTTACCTGTTTTCATGTATGAATTCAAGAGTATTTAAAATAAACCAACAATAAAGAATGAGTTTCTTCCTCCCAGAAAGAAAGAACCTCTAATTTCTGTATGCACAGTATCAACTGTGAAAGGCAGAATTGCTATCACCAGGACATATTGTCTCTTAAATTCTTTTGTAGTTTTAAGGGACTCAAAGAAACTTTTGATAACTTAATCTCAGTAACTTCTGCTATTTACTGATTTCAGTGAATAATTGTACAGGAAAAAAAAATTAAAAAGTAAGACCAAAATAATTACCGTAATATAATTTTGCTATTAATTTCCATTTTTGGGTGCAGATTTTTTTCTGCTTACGTGATGTTCTGTTCATGTTCTGAAATGTGATGTATCCTGTTCCAGTTCCTGGCTGTTGTCTCTCATTTCAGAGGTTACAAGCATGCAACTGTCTGAGGATTTTCCAACTGCTATAAATTTAATTACTGGGGTTTTTTTTCGAAGTTGTGGAAATCTGGAAATTTGCTACCAAAGAAGTAAAATGGGGAAGGAGGGAGAAAGGATTGAAAAGATTTTTCTTTTAACCTTAATAAGATGATTTTTCCAAAATCTTCTACCTTGTCTGAAAATTCTTGTCATCATTATATAGAAAGTGAGTCATCCAGATGCATTTCTAAGTATGCTTTCTGCCATTTCAGAGGGAAAACCTGACATCTAAGGTCAAATTTATGGATTAGGTGAATGTAACTAAAATTATTTAAGAGAACTTCTTTTTCCTAATTCATATACATATGAAAAAAGTATGTTCATCAACCATATTTTAATTTTTGTTACTAGGTTTGATTGGTAATCACATCAGAACTGATAATCAGAATCTTCAGAAGCTCAGTTCTGTTTAAGTAGACATCCAAAATTTCAGAGCTTATGTGCAAAAAATTAGAAACCATAAAAATTGCAAAACAATAAAGATATTGTTTGGAAGCATGCATGCCTAGAAAATCTAATTTATGTCATCCTTAGTCTTAAAAAGCAATTTCATTTTGTAATTTTGGACCCACAAACAGTATTCAAGAATTGGAAAACATTGCAACTTAAATAACCAGAAAGTTGGTAAATTAATATAAGATTGAAAAAAAGTTCATATTCTCTGGATACTTTGTTGTCTTGCATACTTTCCCAAATAAATGTTATATTTCAATGAATTCTTGAACATTCTTTACAACTTCTCAGTGAATTAACTCATTTTAGTCTAATGCAATAGAATAGATGACAGGTAGGGGATATTTTTGCTATTAATTCTGGTATATGGCATTCTGGCATTCTTTGACTTAAATGGGAATATTTTCAGTAGATTTTATAATTATTATGATTATTTATAAAGTAATCACAACTTCTGTTGACAAATCTGTTAAATTTAGTGTAATTCCCAGTTTTGATTACACCTGTCCATTCATATTTGAAACACTTCTTTGTGACATGTAATTTCTGTACTGAATTCAAAGTGATTATTTATGCAGTTAGAGTTTCACATTTTTATTTGAAAAAATGAGGCTACAATTTAGTAATATGTATAATTTTATTAATATTGATTTACCGCTCTTTGTTTTGTTGTTGGGGATATTATTGAAGAGTTTCGTCCCTGTATATTAAGGGAAAATGCCAAGATACATACAAATAGGAAAAAAAAAATCATTAAAATCCAGCTAGGTTATTTTTCCCTAGCAGACATCTGTTAAAATACTGACAAAGGTGGAAGGATGGATCCTTATGCACAAAGGTCTGAGGGAAAAATGGAAAGTAGTGGTAAATTTCAAAGTATTATAAACAGAATCAATGTGAAGTTTTGAATATATGACATGAAAGAAGATGAAATTCAACACACTCTTCAGGCTTTATCTGAACTTTTCTGCATCTCCAGATGTTACGGAATTCTCTAAATGCTGGACATAACAGAGAGGTATAGAAGAAAGAAGCACAGAACAGACACCCTCCTGTCACCTATTCATTTAGGATAATTAAAGTCTCTCCAAGGTAGAAATTACAGGGACTGCAAAGACTAGAAGAGCAGTACTTCCCACTTGCAGATCAATTTTGGTTGCAAACTAAATTATCATCAGCTGAAAGCTTATTAGACAACAGATCTGTTTTAGCATAGGCCTCTCAAGCTTCCTCTCTTATACTGCCATTCAGCAGTTTCCAGGATCCTACAAGATGGAAAAAAAAAGTAACATTTAAAAAAAAATATTGTTTCATTACCTGGGCAACTGTGAGATAAGGCTTCTGCATTCTAGATTATTTTTAGTTTCTTGTCATTATATGTTACAGCTGGAGGGCCTTGTTGATTCATTATCCTGTTGCTGTAGAGTATGGCAAGTCTATTTCTCTCAGTTCAGGGCAATCCATTACAGGTACTGAAAAAAAGTGTAAGCTTTGTGCATCCATCCTACGGGAAGGATGATATTAAAAAAACCCAAAAAACTGCAGCTTTCCAGGAGCCAGTGCAGATAGAAGTGTTCTCATATAAAAAAGCTTTATCTTACTTTAATACTTTGCTAAAGAACATATATTAATATAGGGAATAGTGTTACGGGTTTTTCTAAAAAAAATCCTCTGTTTGCGGTGTATAAATATACATATAAGTATATATACATGTCTTAAGGCACAAGAGAATCTATTTGCTGTTTCAAAATATTTTAAATCACTTTAATTAAATAGGTGGGTCTTTTGTTTTGACGTGCAAGCACTAAACCAAGTTTTGAAATTAACTCTCAGTTTTTCCTCCTTCCTTAATGATATTATTTAAGATCTCAAGAGAACAGCACCAGATATGACAAATATCAGTATCAAATAATTTGATACTGATAGGCTGTTCTTCCTACATTTTATTAGACCTTGATGGTGTTATGATCTTTTGTGCTGACATCTGATTTCACTTTTATAGGCTCATGAGACTAAACATGACAGGATTTTCTTCTAATATTTTCTCAAATGTCCAAGGACATTTAAATGGGCAAAATAGATCAGATACAATACAGTTTTCCTTACTGGTATATGTTGCTAAATAAAATGTTATTGACATGACAAATTACCCATCTTCATAAATCGTGTACAGATTTGTTTGATGTTTAGGAGTCATACATTGCAGGAATGTACTGATGTTGACTTGACTGTAGAATTGCTATATAAATAATATAGACATTTTACAGATATGGAAAAACCATCCAACTTTTAAGACCCCTTTATAATCGTAAATACTATTGAGAAAGGTTCCATAAACACTATCAGCTTAAACATTGATCTGACTTTTAATATTTCCAGCTTTTCTCATTCCTGGTTTATATATTTTATCCATTTATCTTTCATTTTTATGACATTGACTGTTTTTTCATTGGACAAAATGAAGCAGAAGAAAATCAATCATTCCTCAATGTGTATGATGCCTTGGGCATAACATCATCCCACTGGGAACACTCTACAGATTTAAGCTACGCTTGCTTGTACTTTATTTGCAGGACAAATGAACTTCCACATCATAAGTACTTATTTACTGATTTTAGAGTCCATAAAAAATATTTATTGCATAAAAAGTTCAAAGGTCTCAGTCACATATTATGAACTGAACACAGATATATAAGCTTCCATTAAACACAGAAAGAAAATAAAATATAGAATGTCCAGTTCTCTATTCACATGCCCTTGTCCTCAGGATAAGTGTAAGTAGCACATTGTGATGAATGGGTGATTCAGATCACTTAAAGGATCACAGTCAAAGGTGTGAGAAAAGTAGAACAGGAGAAGAGTGTGAGGAGTCCTCCCCCTGAGGAGGAAGGAGCAGCAGAGACAACATGCAATCAACTGACCATAGCCCCCATTCCTCATCCCCCTGAGCCACTGGTGAGAGGAGGAAGAAAACTGAGAAGTGAAGTCAAGCCCAGAATGAAGGGCAGCGGGAAGTGTGCTTTAAGATTTGGATTTTATTTTCCCATGACCCTACTCTGACTTTTATTAGTAATAATTTAATCTAATTTCCCCAAGTAGAGTCTGTTTTGCCTGTGGTGGTAATTGCCGAGCAATCTCTCCCTGTCCTTCCCTTGACCCTTTCTTATCCTCTGTCCAGATGAGGAGGGGTGTGATAGAGTGTCTTGGGTGGGCCAGGGTAAACCAACAACACTAATTGATAGCGATTGATTCAATTTGCAGACTATGCAGTAATATAGTAGGAAGGTAGGAGTAGTATTTTGATCTACAAGGCCTATTCAAGAGATACTAATTACATGTTAAAACAGTCAAATTTTTCCATGTCATCAGTGCTTTTCAGGAACATGTATTTTTCAACATATGTCTCTTTTCCAAGCCCATATCCACATCTAGCATGACACCTTTACACTAGAGAACAGTAGAAATAGAAAAAATATATTTTTAGAAGCTTCATAGTTCATGGAGCAGTAATTCTCAGATCAGGGAAATGGGCAGATATGGTATTCCCTTTGCACCAAAGCATTAGTACAAAGCAAAAAGAAATTATCCTGGTAAACTTGATAAGCAGTCCAAATTTACCTGAAAGATTTAATGAATTTGGATAAATACCACAGCCATATTACTCCTACTATTCTCTTCTCTGTTTTTCTTAATAGGAGGCATGATGCCATGATGAATTTTTGCCTTTTTCATATATCCCTTTTACACCCCTTTTATATACCCTTTTATATAGTTTTTTTGTATCCTTAGTGCTTGTAGCCTACATACTTGTAATTCTTTAAGTCTGATAACTAGCATAAACCTAATATTCCATTAAGCCAGCAGACCAAACATCCTAGAAGCTTCACAGTTAGAGGTCAGAGAGCCCTAGAAATAAAGGCTCCTTCTAGAACATGTCATATATGAACATCATGGCTGATCTTTTGCATAATTATTTTGTCCCACCTGTGACGAGGATTAGTTGCATATGTTATGTTAATCACATGT
>VZTH01005152.1:155886-169778 GCA_013397815.1 Aleadryas rufinucha
TTAGAGGGAGACTTTTATAATTGCTTTGAACCTCGGACTAGCCGGAGTTCACCCCAGCACCATACAGCTCCCTGTCCTAGGGCAGCCGTGCGGTGGCCCGGGTGTCCGATCGCCGCAGACCCCGTTTCTTTTTGCTCCTTTTTTTTTTTTTTTTTCTCGACTTTTATTTTGGACATTCCTCGGACACTTGCTGCTACCAATAAACATCTTCTACCTCGCAGCAAGAGAGTTGTGCTCGTTTTTCACAGAACACATCTTGTTAACTAAGATAGGCCCATCCAAGAGAAAATTCCACAAGATGGGGGGCTCATTCAAGTCTCTTATTGAAAGATTTCAGATAAATATGCTAATTTGCAAGGCCTATAAATTATATACACAATGTATTGTGTGTGTGCATTTCGGTGTGCTTTTCGGCGCATTCCACCCAAACAGAGAGTGCACCTTTAAAGATCCTTAAATAAATACCAAGATAAACCCCTTCTCCCTTTTAACTGTGTTTGGCTCTGATTTCAAGACCAGGGAAAGACAACAGGCATACCTAGAGCCATCTCTGCTAATAAAACTCTGATGTACTCACCAACCAGGTTTCTGTAATCTATTCAGAATAATGAGGACTGATGATATAAAATTTGATACTACATTGTGTATCAAAAGCCAAAAAGCCAAAGACTCCAGGTGAATATTTTTCTTCCTTTAGAACAGAAGTGAAAATATCTAAGTAGTTTAGGACAAAGGATAGATAGATGTGACTGTGAAAATGAAAAAACAAATAAATAATAGTCATAGTTTTACACTATTTGTGGTAGTCTCTGTCAGTGAGTCATTTAGTTTAGCAACCTTGAATCAAAACTAACAATGATTTTTACATGAAGCTTTTCTAAAAAATATATGCCAACCAACAGTAAAATGTAATATAATAAAAACAGGATATTGAATTGATTTACTGTATCCAAGATGAATTTGGTAACAATACTAGATTTAAGGCTGTTTGGCTCAGTGCTGTAATATAATTGACTCTTCAGAAAGGCATTAATTTTTTACTGTGTCATGACAATTTTTTGATCATGAATAAAATTCCTTTGTTCTTATTCTTTTCCTTCATCCAATGTCAGCCACCAGCATTCAGTTAGCAGGAACAGTCAGAGTGAAGTATTCTCATTGATTTATAAATATGATATACACATGTACACTATATATATGCAATGTCATTGTCCATGAGTGCAATATAGGTATTTATCATTTTTATTGGCTAAAAGCAATACCCATTACAATTTAAAGACCAAGAAAAGTAATTCCTTTTTAAATAAAATTAACTTTATATATTCCAATTATGTATTCCAGCCTCTGTGATTAAACAAAACTTCACTAAATTACTTACAACAGTTTAGAGGCTACAAAGTTATTATTTTTTATCATTGACTTCAGCTCCCCTGAATACAATTCTTCAGAAACTGGCTTCTCAGATCATTCCAGGTTTTAAATGGATTTAATTTTTTTTTATTGTTTGTATACAGGCTGATGATATGATAATAAGAAGAAAGACATTGAATGTAAATTAAAAGCTGAGGTAAAATTAAATTGCAATGAAAGAAAAGCCCATAACAGGGCCCATGAGGATATATTCATATTATTACCACATGAAGAGTTTTGCTGGAATAAAAATTGCTGAGGCCATTAATTAATGTTTTAATGGGAAAAGCATGAATCTAACATACTTTCAGCTTAATAATATTAAGGTACGAAGGCAGATGACCAGGCACTGGGATAAGGTTTAGCTAACTGAACAGATTATGAGAACCCACTGAGTACCACAGGAAAAACTGCTGGACACAACAACTAACCAGCAGGTGTTGGAAGAGCTCTCCCTGTGGGACGAGATGCTTCAACCCAGATGGTGGATGCAGCCCTGCAAGCCCCGGGCTTCAGGATGTGCCTGGGGCCTCTCTTTAATGCTGGGAGAGGTGGCTTTTCATCCCCCAGGATCTGTGCTGTCTGTGAAGAGCTGAGTGGTTGGATGAGTTATAGAAGGTAATGAGCAGGCTACAGAGCACCATCTGAGAACATGAAAAGGAAACAGACAGGATCTTCTCAGAGGTTTACAAGTGTGGGACTGATTCACCTCACCTAAATTCAAAGAGGAGTCAGATGTGCTTTTAAGCTGAATATCTGAGCCACCTCACCCTAAAACATGCAAGACCACCAGCAGGAAGTGGGATACAATGCTGTGAGGTGGCTGGATTTCACTAACACTGAAAGGGGAGTGGCACATGGTCCCCAGATAGTGAAGGAGGGTATCGATGCCTTTTCAGGAGCAGTTTCGCAATGCCAGCAGTATCTTGTTGACCATATCCATAATATTATTTAAGACTGAGGTAGTAAAAGACCTAGTTAGCAATATCAGAAGTACAAAATTGAGGTGTTAAAGTAGTAAATTCTGGGACTGAAAGCAAGAAATTAATTACAGGTGGGTTATCTGAGATGAGGAAATGCTGGAACAGGCTTCACCAGGCAGGATCTCAGTGGACAAGCAAAGATGAAGGGAGCCCAAACTATTTCATGCACTCCTGCAGTCACTGTGCTTTGCCTTGAATGAGACACAGTGAGACTCATGTTGCCTAATTTTAGGTACATTTATATCTGAGCTGGTCAGTATAGATTTTCCATATAAGCCCTGTAATCAAACACTCAGGTTTGTGGTGGTCTGACTGGGATTAATTGTATCTTAATTGTATCACAGAGGTCGACACCAGGACTGAGTCCTCAGCATCTCTAGGATTCTTCTTAGCTGATGACACACGTTATTTATGCGTCCTTATTTGGCATAGAGTGGTCCTTTGATGAGAATATTACTTCTTCCATGGGTCTTAGTCAAGTTGCCTGTTTTACCTTGGTTGAGACAGCATTGCATTTGAAGTGTTCCTGAAAACTGGGAAAGGACTGGTGTAGATGATGCACTCTGATGTTGTTTCCATCCTCCTATTGTCGGCACAGGGTCTTCTGCTGATGGGACATTTATGTTGCAGTCTTATGAGGATACAGGTCTTCCTGGACTTCACATAAAGAATATATTTCTCAATTTCACTTCTGGGAATGACAGGAAAGTACACTAGAAAAGACGCAGGGAATTATTGAGGTGTTTTGAGGCTTTTTTTTCTTACATTTTAGAAGACAAATACTCTACTTATGGATTAATAAAAAATAAAAATTCAATTAAAATTTCAAATGTGTTTCAAAATTCATTACTTAAATAAAATAACTTAATGTACTTTTTGCACAGGCATAACAAACTTTTTTTTTTTAATATGTTTCCATTTAAGGACTAAATTTTCACCAAGGAACAGAGTAGGATTCAACAGTTGAAACACAAGTGCTTAATGTCATCCTAAAACAGGTGTCAGAAGAAAACTTTGAGGTACCTCTCCTGGGGCAACCCAAAATATTGTTGTATTCCATATCTATCTGTGCCCAAGTGGCTAGGCCACTTCTTGAAAAAGTCAGATTCAAACTTGGTTTTCATGTCTGGATATATATGAACCTAAATTTCTCACTTTTTAGAACCTAAAAAATTGAAATAGTCTATGAGTTCCTTCATTTAGCCATTTTTAGTTTGCTAGAAATATTTTATTGCTCATTAGGTTGGACATGAAAATGTTGTCGTATTTGCCTTCTACAGTAAGTTGTGCTGAATGTGGATGATTCAGTTTGGTCTTCTGTATGCCTAAACTAAAAAATCTCAAATTTGTTTGTAAATGGTTCTTTCCATGAAAAATAGTGATTTATAATCAACATACAATTTGGCTCTCTACCATATTAGAGGTTTATCTTTAGTGATTCAAGGAAAGTTCCAGATTTTCTATTGCTATGAAGAATTCTTGCATGTTTGCTCAGAAGGGTCTATTTAGTCAGGTCTCTATCTACTTGCAAACTTTTTGGTATTTTCTTTAAAGCAAAAGAAAAAGGAAGATTAAAAAGGAATTAAAAAGAAATAAAATCTCTGAAAAAGAAATAAAATCATATAAGTACTCACAGCTTACAGACATACTATACTGTTTTCTGAGAGTTTTAAAAAATAAATATATTAATTTTGGAATTGCTTGGCTTTAAAAGACATAACTTATGTATATCTTGGAACTTAAAGCCATACCTCTCAGAGATTATTTTATTCTGACAGTGACTAATTTGGACAGTCATCTATCTACCTGTTCTTAAAGCAGACTTATTTCAGAAGAGTGAGGTCAACTCAAAATGGCAATTTTTCTGTTCATCTATCAATGCCATATCTTCTGAGAAGTGCTGAAAAAATCACAACCTAGCTCATTGGAATGTATGTACAGTGAGAGGCAGGAGACCAGGTCATTTTACATAAAAATATGTAAGCATATACCTATCTATCAAGAAAGATAACAATTAATCTAAATAGCAATAGTTTTTAACTTTCTAAATGAGCTATTTATATAATTTCCTATGTTTTCCACACAATTTTAAAGGATTAAGGAATTTTCTTTCTTATTTAAGTATATTCCTACAAAAATAAGCGTATCTATGAGCAGGTAGCCATGCATGGAAGTTTATAAGTTTCTCTATGAAGAATTTCTGCATTGACTCTGTTGTTTCAGTGGTAGGTGAACAGTTTTCCACAAATGTTGCCAAAATGGAGTGCCTAGACATTCTTGTGCCATGAGCTACCCACTGTCAGAATCTGGACTATTATGTCTTTATCATTTGCTCTCATATGAAAGGTTGTTTTAATGATGGAAGGTGAGAAAAATTTTGTCTTTTATCTCGACTATATTTTCATCCTAAGCTAGGCAATAGCAAATTACTTGATGAAAATTAATGATTATCTATCCTTTTTTTAGAAGTGACTTAATTATAAGTTTTATAAATAATGGATTACTAATTCATTGCATAACAAGCTGTTGAAATTAGCTCATTACTGTACCTTCTGTCAT
Organism: Aleadryas rufinucha; assembly: GCA_013397815.1. NCBI lineage: Eukaryota > Metazoa > Chordata > Aves > Passeriformes > Aleadryas > Aleadryas rufinucha. The sequence goes on from VZTH01005152.1 coordinate 160,839, forward strand.
GGTTATAGGAGCCTGCCTACATAGCAATTCAATTTACTGAAATATATCCTATGTTGCAGCAGCACTGACTAGAACCATGGTGATTCAGCTAAGGTGCCTTTAACATTTCCATTATAAACTGTGTTTTTAGCTTCTAATTTCTCACCTGTTTGGATCAAACTTGGTACAAAAATTTATCAATCCCTTCCCCTTCTCACCTTTTCTTGCCAGAGCAAAAATAGACAAAATGTGGAATTTAAAAAAATTATTTCTCCAAATGTATTTTTTTTTCAGTGTTCTTGAGGAAGGTTTAGATGGATATGAAATGCATATGTATATACTTATATACTTGAGATTAACACAGTGATTTATTTGATATGAAATAAAGTAAGAAACTTCTGAATTATTACACTATGTAACAGAAAACTTTGCTACCAGTGATGTACAGTTGTATTTTTGCATCTCATATCAAAAGTCCAATCTCCACCACTATACTTCTATTAGAAATTAAAATTTCACTTATACTGTACGCTTCTGTTCCAGAGAATTTCACATCAGCTAATGAGAGATGATTCTACAATTCTAATTTTTTTGTCACATAAAGATTTGATGCAAGAAACATAATCCTGTTGGACATAAGCTTTTACAACTTAATTAAAAAAAAAAAAAGGAGAAACAAAACTCAAGGAAATAGAAAAGAAAGGGGAAAAAAAACAAATAAAGTTCAGGTTGTTAATTAATTTCAATTTTCTAATTTATAGTTAATTTGGATTACTATTAATTACATTTGAAAGAGACTTTCAAATTACAAACAATTGTTCACATCAAATCAAGAAGACTTAATCCATCATCAATTAGGAAATCTGTAACACTTTTTTTTAATTTCAAATAGATTTTGAATTACTTTGAAAGTTTCCTGCAATTATCTGAGCCATAGTTGAAGCAGAAATGGAGAGAATTGAAATGTTGAAAACTGCTCATTTTGAGTGAAGAGAAGAATGCTATACTATTTTCATCACAGCAAAACTCCAGTATCTCTTTAAATTCTGCTCTCAGTCAGGAGTTGGAAAGCCCATCCAAGTATTTCTCATCAAGCTGGAATAGGAATTTATTTGAGGATGTTAAGGTTGTGGGCCTTAGTGGCATGTTAATTTTTCAGAATGTGGGGATATTAGATACAAACTTTGTATATATATATGGACAAACTTGTACTAAAACTATAGATAGAAACGTCATCCTCACTTTTGCATCAGCATATAAATCTGGTCAGAAATCAGCATGGTGCAGATTTCATCTTAAAATTGCTAAGATAATTGATAATTTCTTACAAAAGTCCAGTCATTTTGAGGACTATAAGAACAAAGAGCATAGTAAACAGTTCAGAGGCAATCTGCTCTGAAGAATAATGTGCAGGATTAAAAATCCATGTGTATGCTTTTTTTGTTTTCAGAAGCTGTTTTATCTGGGGGTTTATGGGACTGGTTGTTTTGGTTGGTTCATTCATTTTGGAGGGTTTTTAATGAAGAAAAAATGTAGGACTTTCAGGTGAATAAACCAGAATATTTATTAAATGTAATAAGAACATGAGCAATAGAAATAAATTTACTTTAGGAAGTATGCTTGTGTTCTTTGGTGTTGCTGGGTTTTGGGTTTTTTGGGGTTTTTCTGTTCTGTTTTAATAAATATTGTCTATTCTCTCAAATACCATTATATAATCAAATAAATGCATATTATTACCCACAGGGAGAGAGACACACACTATTTATGGAACTATTATGTGAATTGCTTTCAAATACCTGAAAATTCTAGCTGCAATTTTACATTTATTGACAATCAAATTCCTCCAACAGTGTTATGTAATGAACTTTTTATGAGCTCAGTGGATTATGACAAATGGTTTCATAAAAAAATATTTAATACTAACTGTTACATACAAATGGTCACAGACTTATGTTTGTACTGTAGCTTTTCATACATGATCTGATCCATATTTTGACTATATAGAATTAATTTTCAAAGAATTTGAGTTATTATAAAAAATTGAGTTGCACTTTGAAAATATGAAACTGATGGCCTATATTTTCCTATTTTGATTTAAGCAAGTTTGACAAATTCCACGGAATTAATTTTCAGGCTTTCTGAATGTTATTTTGGTGATTAATACAGGCAAAATCTCCAATACCTGCTGTTCCAGTTACAGTCACTCATGTGAGAGCAGGGAATTTGATTTTGATAATTCCTAGCCACCTCTATTGACCAAGTCCATTAATAATTCAGTACAACTGACTAAAACTCAGATACTACCCCAGATACTTGAGGTGGAAAGTGCCATTGGTACCCAAATACCTCGTGTAGAGCGTATACTGACACATGTTCCTGGACAAATTTGATGTTTAAAACCACGTGTATGAACACTTCATGTTTGTAACTCTTCCCTTCCTTGCCCTGACATGTCATTTGGGTGATAAATTCTGTGTGCAATTCACTGCAATTCGTAGACCAAACCAATAAGACTAGAAGACATATTTCTACTTCCTTACCTTTGTGTTTGACATAAATTTTTGGCTGTCCTGTGAACTCATAATCTCAAAGAGAAAGACTTCAAAGATGTTCTGAAGAGAAGTGCTTCCTCCTCAATATATCTTTGCGTGAGCATCTTGAATAAGAATTAAATGTTTGTATTAATCAGTGTTCAGCTTTGGGATTCTTCATATGTGATAAGGAGAAATAGTAGAAGTGATTCTATAGTGATCCCCTTTGCTGCAATAATACAAACAACCTAATAATGCTCAGGAACCTAGGAAGTGCATTGCTGTCTTTCATGTAAATAAATGTTGGTTTGGAGGTTTATTTGAAAAATGAAAGTGCCTTCCAGATGCTTGGATTGCTTAAATGCCATAGATTCTCCTGGAAATAAAGGATATTTGGGATTTCCTCATAAAATTGAAAGGAAATTTAACTAAGGCATTCACAAATATTGTTTTGCCTGTTTTCTCACCTAGGTTTTCCTTCACGTTAGGGTATCTGGATGTTGAAAGAATCCAGATCTGAAATCACTGGAAGCTCTGTCACCTGCAACTTCTCTGGTATAACCTGACATTAATTTGGTGGAACAATGTATAAGTCAGAATAAGATAATTCCTCATAGCGGGACCTAGTGAGGGCTGCACTATTAGGAGTCTCACTCTGTGCTGTACCACCTTCAATGCAAAGCAAGGCAGCCAAAAAATACTGCATAGGCAATCCCAAATATGTTTGTAGCTGAGCTTTTGGATAATGAAAGATTGAAAATTACTTTCTGACTCCAGCTTGCAAAATTACCTCACAGTATAAATAATTTTACAATATTTCCTAAGTTATCTTTTTAGTCATTGAATTCCTTAAAAATTAGATACTAATGTCTTGTAAACTTTCTATATTTTGACTCGCTTTTCATTCATTAATCACTTTCAGCTAATTTTAAAAAATTTGTTTTCCATTTCTCCTGTGTCTCATCTAAAGCACCAAGAAATTGCTAAGTGCAACAAAAATGTGTTATACTGCAAAACTTTTCAATCTGGCAATGTTTTGGCTATTAAACTCTTACCTACATGAGACTGTAAAATGAAAGATTCACTCTTTCCAAGAACTCTATTGAGACAGTGTTTACACAGCACCATTGTGAAATTCTGCTTCAAAAGAAAAGAGAAAAATCAATTCACACTTTAAAATTCAGCTAAAAAATTCAGACCTTTACCTTTCTTGAAGCGTCAAGGAATAAAAATTAAAATTCATTTAAAAAAATACATGGAGGAAAAATATCTCCTAGTGGTAGGTTTTCTTACTCTTACAGTATTCCTATTATGGTGTAATGAGCCACTAAGGCACATATTAAACTGTATGAGTTGGTAGGATAAATGATGCATCTTTTGGAGCGCTAGTGATATAAACAACTATTTCTTTGTAGTGTTTTCACAATTGTCCCAAGTTATGTCCACAATCTCATTGTTTTCAACAATAGTAGATGAAAGTACTTAAGATAAATGGGTGGTCACTCACCTTTGTCTGCATCACATAGAGATGAAAGGTAAAACATTTAAACATTTTTTCTGATTTTTTTTTGTTTGTTTGTGGAGAGGTAGTAGTGTTTTTCAGTTTTCTTTCTTTCATTCTTTCTTTCTTTTTGTGCATGTTGGATTGGTTTTGAGTTTGGAGGTTGGATTTTATCTTTAAATTGGTTTATGGGGGGCTTATAAAATAGTATGTTCTGAAGTGGAACTGTTTTATGATTTTGTCTTATATATCTTAACCTAGCAAGGTACTCAGATCTCCTGATGACATGCATTTGTTTCATCTAGATTTCATTCAATTAACATGGGTGGTCAGTTTTGCCTTCATAAATCACGCATTTAGAATTCCTATCCAGTCAGTGAAGAGAAGTAAAACCTATACCAACAGAGACGATCCATTCCATCTACATTCCTTATCTACCTCTGTCTCCTTTAGATGCCCTGAGCCCTTGTTTTAAGGTATGTAAGTTCACATATACTTGGTTGCAAAACAGTTTCCATAATTATTTTTTTATACTATAACAGTGATGCTTGTATTTTGTAACAGATTTATGATTATTCCAATTTAATTACAGTTTTACATTAATGTCTATGTAGTTTATATAGCTCACTTGAGGATTTTCATGGTGTTTTATTTTCTTGGGAAGGAATTCTATTATAAATGTCTTCTTATCAAAATTAATAGCCCATTCTTTTTTGATGTGGAGGGTAATTATATGGTGTTAAATTAAATTTAGTAATATCAAATATAATTTTTTCCTCGCATCCATCTGTATATCTCCCTAATTAAAATGTCATGTAGTGTTTCTGGAGGATAAGGAAGAAATTGCCTGTTTCAGTGTACTGGCTTTTTAAGTAAATATTTATATCAGACAGTGCATTCAGTAACAAAGAGATTATCATCATCCATACTGTGTTGCAGAAAGTCTTTCATTAACAGCTTAAGAAATGGAAATTTTTTTTGAAAGGGCTATGGAAAACTATAAACTGTTCCAAGGCTCTTTACCTTAATTCATTCATAAGGTACATTTTATAAGCATGTTTATGTTAACTAGGAGATTTAAATATGTCCCCTGCCTCCTTCTATCTACCTTTTTATGCTTTAGTGCTCCTAAATGGGACAAATGCAAACTCGGTCCTTTTTAATGAATATTGAACATGAAACTGATTCAGAGCCTTTCTTCTTTTGACATTTCTAAGAGTTACATATTATGAAATTAACACATCTTGAACATCTTTCTACGTAGAAGCACTTAAACCTTTTGTGAAGAGGAAGAGATGGGGAAAGACAGCAAATGTCAATAGATAAATATTACAGAAAAAACCTAGGCTTTGCACAAGCTGTGCTTTATATTTCATTTCACTGCAGCTCACTTAACATATTGAGAAATAAGACTCAAAAATAAAGAAACAATTTTGAATTGGGATCTTAAATTGTTTCATTCTGGAAAAAAAAAGCTTCATATCTATATAATGATAAATAAAAGTCCTTTCTTTTCCCTGCAACCTCATGGAAACAGAAGGTCAAATTCAGTTATGGTATTACTGTACTGATTACCATTACTTCTGTTCTGTTAAAAGAGAAAAAAGTGTCCTGTAAAGAACTTTCAGCTGGTAATAAAAGAAGAAGCCCTGGAAAAGTTTGGTGCTTTTTAAAATGTAGTAATAATTAATTATGCAGTATCAAAATGAGCTTACCAGCAGGTTTTCAGTTTTAAGATTGAAGTAGTTTCTCTGTAGCTGCTTCTAATGCAGAAAAGACATACCTTTCTGTCAAGCCTAACCTTTCAAAAGTCAAATTTCCTAACTTTCAGATGGTTTCTGATTCAATTAATTTCTGTTTCAATTCAAGGAACAATTTTTCAGTGAACAAAATGCCTTTAAAATGGATAACCAAGCTAACAGACTCTACTTAGCAATGCTTGCATTAATACTCCAGGCTATAGACAGTACTAATGATGAGAAAGTAAACAAAATAAGAACTGTAGAATGGTTCAAAGCAAAGTTAATAACCTTGGGATGAATATTTTATTTTCATATAAAAATATATATTTTTAAAATGTTATTTTATTTTGTTTTGAATAATGTTATTTGCATCTCTACAGAACAAAAGCACAACAGGCATGTACAAGTTGGGAAAGCCAATGGAGTTTTAATAGCAGTTTTCCAAAAGTGTGTATGACTCCAAAGCATAACAAATTAAAACAAAGTTAATGGAATGAAAAATTCTGAAGTATTTTAATGTGTTATTTCTGTATTTTTGTCCTAATTTTGTGATTCTTCTCAGAAATCAATTATACTCATTTACTTTAAGCAAAAGGAAGTTAGGTGAAAGAGCTGCCTGCAAAATGATATATTTCTATCTTGATTATTAACATAAGCTTTACTAAGAAATCAAACACAAAGTATTACTCTCAAAAGTCCTAAAAGTCCAATATTCTGTGGGAATATCAGAACAGAATATGAACATCCTAGACTAAGCATGATGTAAAATATATGTGCTAGATAAAAAAAAAGTTTAAGATAATTCATCCAGAATTTGAAAAAGTCTGAAAGTGCATGTGGAAGGCCCCAAAACTTGTTCAACAAGACTTTTCAAATGGCTTACAGTTGTTCATGTATTCTGAGTTAGACACACAAGAGAAATATTGACAAGATATTCTCAAGAGGTCAAAACAACAACAACAAAACATTACTGGAAACTGTAGAAAATTAAAGAACTTTGGCAAAAGGCTTAGAGCTGCATTTAATCAACGTAAAACATTTCCCAAAGCATTAACTTAGTCCATTCAACCTAATTTCTAAACCTGTCTGATTTTCAGTTACTCAAAAATTCCAAGAGGGAATTTGAAGAAGAAAGAGAACAACAAAAGAGATATAGAAAAAAGTAGATACAGCTACCATTCCTGGTTCCAATGGTGTTCAGCTGAAAAAGTCCAAGAGGATGTAGGGTCAAGACGTGTTTGCCTTGTGTCCATCTTTAAATACACCTTGGTCTTCCTGGGTCCTTCCCCCAGCTGGGACTTCTGATCATTTGGCCACTCAGGAGCTGGGTTAGGGGCTCCAGGGGCAGGTGTGGAGTATTGCCACCACTGTGCCAGGAATTGGTGGCCACTGTGGGGCTGGGATACAGGCCTAGGGGTGTGGGGTGTGTGGGGCAGGGCACTGCCTCACCAGAGCAAGGCTCTCCCTCTTCCCCCACACACACACCAAGTGTTTTCAGCCACCAATCCTTCTGGTCCCTCACAGCATATAAAGTGACTGAACTTAAGCCTTAGTTACCTCACCAGAGAGGAGACAAAATAAGGCGAATAATTAATGAGATTTTATTACTTAGCATAATGCTTGTGTGTATTAAATACAAAACAAAATTTGTATATGTAAGATTAAAAGATTTAATAGAGAAGTTGCCTGTACTTGACCTTTTTCGTAACATGACCTACAGAATTTTATGCAAAAGTAGAGCTCATAAAGTTTTGCTGAACTAGTATCTTGGTATTTTTTTATTTAACTCTAAAGTAATTATCATCACAGCTTTTACTTTTCTCACCTGTATGGGCAGCCATGATGGGAATGTGGCCCTAAACGACAACATGAAAATGATGCTGAAGAATTCCTAACAGATTTAAATTGTGTATCATTCTCTTAGGACTACTCCCCTTCCTCCTTTTGTCATCGTTTGAAAGGAGTTTGAGAGCAAAAGGGTACCACCTATTTAGACTAGTTCTCAAAGATCGTGAAGAAAAATTTGTCCTCAAAGCTATAAATGAAAGAAGCAGATCTGTTTAAACTTCTTTTACAGATGAGAATTTTTAAACGTAAGATTTATTTCTTTGAGCTCAACCAGCAAATAATTTTTGGATTCTGATCTAAAAATTTAAACCTGTCACTTAACATTTTACAAAAGCATTAAAAATATATGTCAGGAGTAATAGCCTGTAAGTTCAAATGTATCACAAGAACTTAAGAAGTCTCATTATTCCCTGATGCTCACTATGGTTCAGGAAACCATTTGAGCCAATAGTTAATTTTCAGAGTTTTCAAGCTTTATAGTATAGCAGAGGATAGACTAGTATGCATTGTATTATTAATTACTCTGGTTCTCTAGCATTTGTGCTACATATTCTTTTCATATTTTAGCATGATTTAATTGTAAATTCAGGTGATTTTCAAAAGTGAAGATCCTTATTTTTAAAGATTTCATATATTTATGGATACATATCAGCAGTGCAACCTACACTTCAGTGATTTTCAGAAGCCTGTTTCAGACTGAGATACAGCAAAGATATTCTATCTTCTTTTCTTGCTAGATATCTCTGAGGAAATCACCAAGGAAAGTTTAAACAAATGCATTCTTTCTTTACTCCCTTGGGTGTACATGTGGGTTTTGCTTACAGTTTGGACAGAATACATTAAGTACACCTTGCCAATTAATGGGAATGCAGTTGTCTGAAAGACAACTTGGTATTATTGCAGTAGTATGAGTTCTTGCTCCTTATACTACATGAAAATGTTTTCCTAAGAAGTGTCATGGCTTCAAAATTTAATTTACAGTGATTTGAAACCTGGCATACAAGATCTCTAGGAAAAAGAAGCTGAAAACACATTTTATCATGAATAGTCATTTTGGAGGCAAGATATAAAAAATTTAAAGCTATAGTGGGGCATTAACCATACTAATTTGTTAAACTGTATCTCAAAAAGTCAGACTGATTATATTTCTGCATTTCTATTGAACTTGCAGCAATTGTCTTTTGTTTTTAATGCGCACTGTATTTCATGCTCTACCTTTCCATTTTCTTCTGACATGGTGTGGATTAGACATAACTGTTAGACTTGTTACTGTGTTCCAGAATCTTAGATTAGGGTATCTTTCACAAACAAAGTCTATATGGAAGGAAGGAAGGAAGGA
>VZTH01005152.1:169843-208292 GCA_013397815.1 Aleadryas rufinucha
AAGGAAGGAAGGAAGGAAGGAAGGAAGGAAGGAAGGAAGGAAGGAAGGAAGGAAGGTAATTGAAGGGAGGGAGACATCTTTATGAGAGAGTCAATGAAAAAATGTTCTTCTCCAAGCTTATATGCTTTCTCCTGCTGAAAATTTCTTTTAGATGTTAGAGGTGACCACATCTATAATTTGAATAATTTCAATAATTTATTTTCTGTAATGCATTTGTGTAGCAGAGACTTACCTGCTAAATTATTTCATTAGCAAAAACACTTAAGGTATATGGGGTGCAAACACTATACACCTTATAAGAAATATTTTTCAAAATTTAATAATATAAACTACATTAATATTAAGAATCAAATTTTTGCTAAAAAATAATAGAATCAAAGAATGGGGTCGAATCACATCCCTTGATCTGCTGCAGGTCATGCTACTTTTAATGCATCCCAAGATACAATTGCCTTTCTGGGCTGTAAACTCACTGGGTCACATCCAAATTTTCACTGATCAGTTGCTGGGTCACGTCCAAATTTTCACTGACCAGTGTCCCCAAGACCTTCTTCACAGGGCTGCTGTAAATTAGCAAATACTGTTGTTGTTCTGTAGTACTGTAATGCAATACTGCCTTGAACTTAGTTCCCACTGGACATAAATGCTACAACTACATATTAGTATGACTAACTATCACTTACTATTTGTGTGCTTGTCCAATAGCAACTTTATTACTAGTCATCAATCATATTAAAACATTAAAGAACATATGCAATTATAACTAACAGAAATACCTTAATACTAACTCCCATATTTCATTGAATAATGCAGGTCTATAATTTTTACTTTTCTGCAGCTTAATATTGGGGGTTTTTAAGGACAAAAGTTAAAATATGCTTTTCAGAAGTAATTAGAATATCACTGGGTAGAATAAGCTATGTAGGTGAATATCATATATTTATTTTTTCTTATGTATAATATATCTATCTCTTTATGTGTTTCCCCCAGGCATCTTAGAACAATCAAGCAGAATTAACACTTGCATCCTGGTCTACAGTATTTAGCCAGGTAGAAAGAAGAGATGGCACATTTTATTTGCAACATCAAACTATGTCTTTGTAATGTTGGTAGTTTCCAGTATCAACTGTAAGGTGGGTTATAGTAGGAAAAGAAAATAACACCAGAAATTTAGTTAAAATATTTTAGAACTTTAAAGACTGATAGCCCCTTGGATACTCAACAGTTTCATTTTTAGAACAACAAAGATGATTGTTCCTAACAATCTGATTCTCCGGGAGATGAAGGTTGTAAACTACTCTTTCTGGGGCCTGCAAGCATCTTCTTCCATATCAGATATGAGTAGCATAAGCCCTCCAAGGGCTAAAGTACACGCATTAAGCAGTGATCAAATACTGCAAGACCAAGAGTGAAGAAGAAAGCTAGTTTACTTCCCGTTAAAATGCATGAAATAGAGAACAGATCTATTCATTTTCAGTTAAATCTAAAGCACATTAAAACTTTTGTCTAAGGAGTATGAATCTTTTTATCTAGCTCTTCAGGAAGCAGAAGAATTTTTTTACAAATTCTGAGACAGTAAATTAACAAGGACACAGTCTTAACTTGTGCCAGGAGAGGTATAGGTTGGATATTAGGAAGAAGTTCTAATCACAGAAAGGGTGATTGGGCATTGGAATGGGCTGCCCAGGGAGGTGGTGGAGTCACTGTCCCTGGAGGTGTTTAAGAAAAGACTGAACTTAGTGCCGTGGTCTAGCTGACAAAGGTGGTGTTCAGCCATAGGTTGCAGTTGATGATCTCAAAGGTCTTTTCCAACCTAATAGATTCTCTGATTCTGTGAAGAATGAGACATAATAACCTACTTAACGGTTGGAAGCTTTACAGGGTTGTGAACAATGGAGAGGTTTTTTTCTAGGTAGCATTTTATGGGCAATAGCTTATTTCCACTGAGACCTTTCAAGTGAAAACAATTGAAAGTGAAATCAAAAAGAAGACAAAATCAGAAAAAATAAAATCAAAAAACACAGTAACTAGAAAAAAGGCATCTGTTGTGTTTCTGCAACAAGCCAAAGCTACTGGGAGCTTTGAATAACTTATACCCATGACTAGAGAGCTGCAGACTGCATAAAATGCTAACCACTAGCCAGCTATACCTCCAGGGTGCTTTTCTGACCTTAACCTTACACATTCTCCAGTTAACCATGACCTTCTAAAGACAGATAACTGTATGAAATGGGGTGAGTACATCACACATTTCAAAGCTTCTTCTTCAAACCTGCAAACAGCTACACCACAACATTTACACTTCCAACAGACAAAACTCAGATCTTGTGAAAGGTAGCCAAGACCAAAGTAGCATCACTTTATACCAGATCTGCAGGAACTCATAAGGGAATGTCTGAGCAGGGCTGACTTAGGAACATAACTGCTGCTGATTTTTGTCAGGCCTTCTATTGCTAGATCAACTCTGCATACATGAAAATACCATTTCCTATACTTGTTTCTTTGTCTGTGTGAGGAAATATTGTAGCACGGAGCCTATCACAACAGTTGCTGGGAGAGTGCATTAACATTCCAACAGTGTCTTCAAAACATTAAGTATTTTAAGTACTAGAATATTTATTCAAATTCAAATAGGTTTCTAAAATAAATTAATTGAGAGAAGAAAAACTTATTGAGTATCTCCAGCTACAACACTAAAATGAACTCTCTTCCTACTGATTGTACCTCTTGACATTTCTTCTTCAGCTTGCAGTGATGAATTTTCAGTACTCTGGGAATGAATGCTGAAATGTTGGTGAAGTTCAAATTGGATGAAATTCAACACGAGTTGAAGCAGCTAAGCCCACATGTATTGCAGTGTGATACAGATTCATGGCTATGAGACAGGGTGAAAGACAGTACTCTAGAAACTGTGAGTATTGTGGAAAGCCACCAGATGTTATACACAGTCTTCCTAAACTTTTCTTCACAGTGATTAAGCACAATTTTTTAGTCTTAGTCTTGAAAAAATCTCTCTATATTGCTAGATGTGTGTGAAAGGTTCTTTGTAACAGAGATATTTAAAGCAGGTGATACTTCCAGAAGACCTAAACTTAGTGCTGTAGGTTGTTCTGCTGTGGAGATTTCAGCACTCTTAGTTTTATATTCTTATTCATAAGGACAGTGCTGGTATCAGAAAAGAGCATTGGGTTCAGAAGATGATGAACGGGTTCTCTTATGAGTAGCATTGCACATGGGTATTTACATTTTTTAATACTTCAGTGCAGCTATTACATTAATTTCAGCTCTTAGCTAAATCTTTAATTTCATAATTATTTGGTGCTCAGCAGCTAATTAATGTTTTGAGATCTAATAATACTAAAGATCTTTGAGTTTACTTTTGAGTGCTAGTACTAGAGATTTAGGAGTTTCCAAACAATTTCATTACTGTATTAGAACCATAAATTGTTTCAAAAAACATGGTCAAATGAAAAAACATGCTTTTCAACACAATAATATGGCTATTTCATGGATGCCAATAGAAAAAATTTCCTTTGTTTCATTAACACTGACTAAATTTCAGTTGAAAATAGATATTTTTAACTCTAAAAATCTGTAAAGCTATGATCTAGAAACTGGTTGGGATTTGGAAAATTTAAATATAAAAATGTTTTTGTAGTAAATATTTTGTCCAATTACAAGCCATTGCACCCTTAGTAATATTTGGCAGATACTTGAGGGCATCATGAAATACAAAAATTTCAGACTAGCTTCTAGTATGTTCTCCCAAGCAGCCTGGAAACTCAGAAGCCAGCAGCAGCTGTTCTTAGAAAGGCCAGTGGCTACCAGAAAGGTTCAGTCCTGAAAGGCTGAATACCGTGCTCTTTTTATGTCCTTACTCTGTACAACATAATGAAGGATCATGCTTATTGGGAGTGGTCCCTAGCCCACACAAAAGAATTTTTGGGAGGCTAATAAGATTCCCTATTTAACGGTATTTAACGTTATGCTGTTACAATACTCAGGACCATTTTCACTCACTATTTCTTCTACTAATACAGAAACAGAAACACCTATCCCTCCATTTATTAATGATCAACTGTATCATTATTTCGACAATACTGTGCCTGACAAAAGGAGCTTTCCTTGTACAAGACAGAATGAATGCCCTGTCATATTTTTCATGAAAAGATACTACGTAAGTTGCCAGCACTGGAAACAGAAAATGGCATGGTTACATGGAGACCAAAAAATAAATGAGACCCTGGGATGGGAGCCACAACACCACTACCTGCTCCAAGCATTCATCTTTCCCAGATAGCCCATCATTCTTTTTTTACATAGTAGTTATTTCATTTCCAGGCATGATATTGGCCAGCCTAGCCTATGTCTACACAAGGTAAAAATTATTGGGGTTGGGTGGGTTATTCTTAGGAGGTATGCTTACTTCAAGGGCACAGGAATTTGGTACTGATCCCCTTGTCCTTTACTTCTGCGGTGACCTGGTCACATAGCAGGTTCTATCTCTGCTGTGAGTTGACCCACCTGCACATTGGCTGTTTCCACATATTCTTTCTCCCATGTGATGCATACTTGATCAGGAGGAATCTATCACTCAGCTGACATTTTCTTATGAGGATGCCTAATGGGGAAATAAGGCACAAGTGAAGTATGGAAATCTGCACCAGTCAAGGAAAGGAAGAGAAAGGCTTGGTACAGATCACATGATTAAAACACTTCCAACCACTCCTCCCCTGATTTAACCCTAGTTGGCAACAAAGGACCACACAACTGCTCACTCACTCCTACACCGGTGGGATGTGGGAGAGAATCACAGGAGTAAAACTACATAAATACTTGGGTTGAGATAAAGACAGTTTAATAAGTAAAACAAAAACGACATACAAGTAGATCAAAACAAGGAATTAATTCAAAACTTCCCACAGGCTTGCAGGTGTTCAGCCATCTCCAGGAAAGCAGGACTCCATCACCCTTAATAGTGGCTTGGGAAGAGAGTCATCACTCCAAACATTTTCCTGTCTCTGTCTTCACCAGCTTTATTCACTGAGCATGATGCCATAGAGTATGGAATATCCCTTGTGTATGCTCAGGTCATCTGTCCTGTGTGCTGTCCTAGCTCCTTGGGAACCCCAGCCTTCTTGCTGATTAAGAGGGAAAGCAGGAAAGGCCGTGACACTATGTCAGCACTGCTCAGCAATAACAAAAACTCTTCATTATCAACACTGTTTTCATCACAAATCTAAAGCATAGCCCCATATCAGTTACTATGAAGAAAATTGACTCTATCCCAGACAAAACAATATTCCTCATCATAGAATCATTTAGGTTGGAAAAGACTTTTTTAGATCCTCTATTCCAACCATTAAACTGACACTGTAAAATCCATTCCTAAATAATCAAGTCACAGCCTGAGTTGTCTCGAGCCTTGCTTCTAGTTTTCCCATGAAAGATTTAGGGGAAGAATACTCTTAAAATATTGGTAGTTAGATGTTCTCACATTCCTGCAGAAATAATCTGGAAAGAACTCACCATATTGTTTCTAAAGCCCACATCTGACCTTTTCAAGACCTTATATAATGTGGAGGGAAAGCATTTTTAATCAAACAGAGGCTCTGTAATTTTATTGGTTTTGCATGGCAAGGTTTTTGCAGCAGAGGGGCCTACTAGGGTAGTATCTGTGAGAAGCAGTCAGAAGCTTTCCCAATGTCTGATAGAGCCAATGCCAGCTGGCTCCAAGATGGACCCACAGCTGGCCAAGATCAAGCCCATCAGTGATGGTGGGATTGACTCTGGGGTAACCAATCTAAAAAGGGGGGAAAAGCCTGCAAAATTACAGTCAGAGACAGGAGTGACAATATGTGGAAGAAACAGCCCTGCAGACACCAGGGTCAGCAAAGAAAGAGGGGTAGTAGGTGGTCTGCCAAAGCACAGATTCCTCTGCAGCCTGTGGTGCAGACCATGGTGAGGCAGAATGTTCCCCTGCAGCCCATGGAGCTCCATGATGGAGCAGAGATCCACCTACAGCCCATGGAGGACCCCGTGCCAGAGCAGGTGAATGCCTCAAGGAGGATGTGACACCGTGGGCAGCCCATGCTGGAAGCAGGTCCTGGCAGGACCCATGGACCCATGGGAAGAGGACCTCACACTGGAGCAGGTTTGCTGTCAGCACTTATGATCCCATGGAGGACCCATGCTGAAGAAGTCTCTTTTCTTCCCTGCTTCCTTTTTTTTTTTTTTTTAATATACAGCAGGGAGAAGTAACTTTACAGTAATTTTATTAAAGAAAGGTAAAGATTGTCTTCAAAATAATATTGCCTAATAAAGTGTATGCAATCCCCTGGCTCAGAATTGAGATAATAAAAAGAGAATAGAGATTTTACATAAAATTATAACTGAGGACTGCAAACAAAATAAAATATCTAAGAAGGGAATCGTTCTAGAGAGTTGTGTTTTCTTCAGAGTCACAACAATTCTTAAAATAGAATTCATACTGCACCAATTTTAATAAACATAGGATGTATACTAAGATTTCAGGTTTCTTAATTCTATCATAAGGATATTTAGTCAAACTGTTGGACAGCCGGGTGAGAGGGCTTGTGTTTGACAATTCAAAATCACCTTCTACTAGAAATATGTAAGCCCTCAACAGAAACAGTGAAAGTAGTCTGACAAACCCCCTTTCCAGAGCACCCAGTTTGGGATCCTCACCCATTCCTACCATAGACCCTGGAGGTGCCCAGAGGCTCTGTGGAGACAGCTCTTATCCATTCTGTTAGCACTGCTATTCAGGGCTCCTGGTGCTCCAGTGACTACATGGTATCTACGGTAAAAGAATTCTTTACAATTTGACACCTCCCTTTTTCTCTAAATTGATCTCTGAACATTTTACCTGATACTGAACTTATGAAAGCCCAAGGAAGTCTCCTAAAGGACATTAGCAGGTTTATGAGTTTTACTGAACTGTCTAATTAATTAGATTTTCTATACCTTTCTTACAGTTGATTATCATAATCTGTAATACATAATGGAAAAACATGTTTTATTCTCAGACACTACTAAATAATTTTCTACTGCAATTTCTTGGTCAGTTCAACTCGGATGTCCAGAACGGAATATATCTCAGAGAGTTTCTGAAAATCTTTGGAAAAACAGTTGAATCATGGTATTAGAATAAAAATAATTTTCAGGAACGACTTTGCGAGAGAATAATGCTATAAATACTCATCCATTAAAATCTGAAATAAGAAATATAGAGATTTACATGGTTTAGAATAGAAAAAGATAAAATCTGTGCAGGACCCAGCAGATATTATTAATCTGTCTCTTTATCTAATATATACTGTTGAAAAAGACAGGATTAATTAAAAGCCCATTCTCTAATGACAAGTTGGGCAAAGTAGGTGGGAAAAAACCCAAAGGGCTGTTTAACTCATTTGAAACCAATGGTTTTCCAAAAGCAGTTTCATACATAGACAAAATTATGGCTTTAGTTAAAAAAAGCATTAAGAGGGTGCCTGTTTGCTCAGTGCAATGAAGTAAAAGGTTGATAAAGTTAACCTGAAATCAGGCAAACCTGTAACAGACTGCTATGCTACTGAGTTATGTGTGCTTCTGATAGTTAAGAGAATTTATTTTGAATTAGCTTGGCCATGGCTTTATGCCTTTTGAGCAGCCTGTGAAAGAGAAATAGATAGCAAAGGAAGTAGAACAGTTTGCAGCATACACAAAATTACATGTTGTTATACAGAGCAACAGAGCAATATTCTGTATAAGGAGAATCTTGATATAAAAAGTGGATATCTACTCTGAAAAAGCAAAGCATCAAAAAGCAAAAGAGATACTAAGAATAATCCATACAAGGCAAAAGAAAGAATGGGAAGGATAGTTCCACAGTGTAAGGACATGCTTTTGAGCACTTTTGTCCTATTTCAAATGGGCTTCTGGTTTCGTAAGAGGCAATACCTGTCAACTTAATCTTTCCCTTTAAAAACCCACAGAGAAAGATGGAGAATTGTGCTTGTTTTAGTTGGGTAATTTTGTTTGTTGTTTTGTGGGGTTATTCATTCAATGCAGAATAAGGCAAAGGAAAGTAATGGGTCATATAAAATTATCTCATTGCATCCTAAGCAGACAGCCCAAAATATTCAGAATTGACACTAGAATGTAAGTAAAAAGCGTATATGAGAAGAAATACAGGAACAAATTTAGGCCATCACATAAAAATTGTTCATGTGGGCAAGCTGTAAGATTGGTCAGTATTGTAGCATATTCTAGGCAAGAAAATTCCAGGACTGAAAAATTTTAAGTCAGCACACTCAACAGAAATCCTAGACAAAATTTTCGTGAATGTAAAGCTCGGTGCAAAAGATATTGTTATTCAGCTTACCTGTATGTCTGAACATCACATATACGAATCTCAGTCGACCACTCTAAAGTCTTTTTAGAGTCAGTGAAAGGATATAGATGATTTGCCTTAACCTAAATTGGGTGTCTAATACTGAGAAAGTAAACTATCATCTTTGATAGTTATTCTAACTACCTTCATCCTAGTCAATCAAATTCTGAATTGTAATACTCAGTAAGATGAATCGTATTGGAGAACGCTTGCAGGATATTGTGGGAGTCCCACCCTTGGAGGTGGCAGCTGTCGACTATGGTGACTCCTCCTTTGATGAAGACAGCTCCACCCTGGAGGTGGGGCCAGGGGAGGAGACCTCCGTGTGAGGAGGCGTGCCCTGGAATTGGGACCTGCCCACCCCTCTAGAACCTTCGGGGTTCCCGGGATGGTTATTGGTTGGTTTTCGATATGTTTAATAATGAGTTCATTGCATAGTTAATAAGGTTCTGGAAAGTTCTGTTATCTTCGGTTGCCCATTGGCCCTTGGTTATTGTACCCTCCCCTTTTGAAAATTTATTGGATTCCTTTCCTCTGTATCCGCCCCTTACCCGTTTTCCCATTGGCCAGTTCCCTTTGCTCCACCCAGTTTTCCCCTCCCTTTTAAGACCCTGCAGACCCTCAGATCCCCGGAGTTCTCCCTCTGACCTCCACTGCTCCAGACCCCTCCTACCCTCACCTCAATAAACGGAGACCTCGGGGGAGACCCCCTCCCACACCCTTTGCCTCCTTGCCTTCTGTCATCTGCGCCTCGCTCGCCGTTTCCCAGGAGCCAGCTACCCTCGGTGCGAGCCAGCCGCACGACACGTCCTAGCAGCAGCCCTGCCTCGTGCTGGCCAGCAGGGCCTTACAGCCGGCGTCCTTGGCCGAAAGGCAGCCTAGGAACGCAAGGCGACAGGATATTGATATGAAAAAAGTTTTCTACAGAAGCACTTTTACCAGTGAGCAAAAAAAATGAAGATAGAATTGCAGTATGGGGCATAAACAGCTGAAATTGAAAAGATGGAAGAACCTTCAAACTAAATTAGTTTCAGCATTGCAGAAGAAGATAATTAATTTGGATATGTAGATGACTAAATAGAAAGCACAAAATACCGTCATGATGGAAAAACATTTCAATCTTTTCAAGGAAGATGCATCACCTATGTATCTTCTCAGCAACTTTATTCAATTTATTAGATTCTTTCTCTGACTACAAACAGATTAGATATATCAAAACAATCAGCAAGTTAATCACTTTAAGTGCAGTATGGAAGAATAATGCATCATGATTCTTTCTAGAGGACAAATCACTCTAGTAAATCCTTTCCCTAATAATTCTTTTAGGAGAAATATGTACTATATACCAAAAGACCTGATTGGGGCTGAAGACTTTTCAGTGTCAGTGTGCTTGCTTTTTTTTTTTAATATGTAGCTGCACCAGAGAGGGACACAACAGAATATTATGGAAGAGGGATAGAGAAATTTAGAATATATGCTGAAATCAGACCTCAACAAAGTAAGGGTTTTCTAGTACAAATCTCCAAGGGAGAACTGGGCACTACATAATGTAAAACCCGTGGTAGGGATTGTGACATTCATGTAGTTCAAAGTTACCCTCTGAAAAAAAAAGGCCTCCTGGAAGAGATTCAAGTGCCACATCTTGGCAGATAATGCTTTGCTTGATGCAATCTTGGATGATGTGGGCATTTGGTAACAACTATGGGCCATATGTTCCCTTCAGCTGGGCCTTGCCACCCTCCTGCAGGATCTCACAGGAGATATTCAGCCAGCTGGCTGCTCGGCAGTGAACATGCACAGGCAGGCTTGACACCGGAGCTCAGTGCCACAGCACCATGCCTGCCCTATGTGCCTCATACAGCTTGAACAAAGAGCAGTCATCTGCTCCAGCAGGAGCAGTCAGACTCAAATCAGGTCCTCCAGTGCCTTGGTGCCCAACCTCACCTTCCTGACCCCATAGGACTGCTTGACAGGGAAGTGTGTGAGACCATCTGTGCCTGTCTGCCTGGAGGCCGGTTCCATTTGAGCAGCAAACACTGTGGCTTTTTTTGTACCATAACAGCAGCTAAAAATAGATCTGGTTTTCCTCTCCCTCTCCTTTGCTGATCAGCTGTGCTTATCCCTACCCTCTTCTCTCCATCTCTCTGTCTGTTTGCTCTGTCTTGCTGCACAGTACAGTGACAGTCACAGCTCCTCCCTCTTCCTGGGAGATACAGCTTCATGTCTTGTTTTCAGGTGTCCTTTCAGTCTTTGCTATTTCTTTTCTCTTTTTCAGTTATATCTTTGTTCTTTTCTTCTCCATGCTCTACACAGGAAGAAATTTTCACAAGAATTGATTCCCTTGGCACAGTCAGATCACACTTAGGTTTTCATAAACTCTAGTCATATTGGTTATTCTCTCCCAGTATTGCATTCTCCTCTGTACTCATGCTGTCTACATGGGCACTTAAATATCCTTTAGTCACCAGGCAACAACATTAGCAGAAAACGTAAACCTATTACAAAATTTAGTGTATGAAACTTTACTGTTCAGAGATGTATTTAAAAGGAAAGAAAAACAGATACAGAAGCAGAGGGAAACTATCAGGGCAGAATAATTAACTGAATAAATAAAAAGTGCGGTGTTCCTTCACAATCCTTGCCACCACAGGCACTGTGGAGGCAATGGAACATGTAGAGCTGCGGGCAAAAATACCACTGTAAGAGAAGGTTTACTTCAAGTAGATTAAACAGTCAAGACCTGTAGGTTCTCCTAGTTCCTCTATTACTTGGCCCACTCCTGCATGTGCATGAAGAGGATATCCCTCTTCAGGGCAGCCAGATGAGGGTTGCATTGGGTCAGCCTATGGTTCTAAATGAAAGGACTTCAAACCTCTACTGATGGGTGCCTTCATGCAGGACAGCCTCTGTGCTTCCCTAGATGCTTTCCAGACCTTATCACCAGATGTATCTGTGGAGTCCTTTCTAGGATCTGGAAACGTATGGCATAGTACACATTCCTATTAACCGCATTCATCAGAAGATCAGGTCCATGGCCATGTTTGAAAAGGTCTGAGTTGGACCCATTGTAGAAGTTGGAGAAAAAAACAAGGAAGAATTCACAATAAAATTGCCCTTATAACCTAATGGCTGTGTTCAAAGCTGTGGGATGATAGTGTCCTTGACTTAAGTGTAACAATCAGAACATCTGAATAGAAGCAGGAGTGAGCAGAGGGAAAGGAGAGGTGGTATGAATTTGAGTCATGTTTGGTGTGCAATGGATTTATACAAGTGAAGCTTCCTTTCTACCTCTTAGTAGCCTGGTTTATATAGGAAGGTGTTGACCAGTCAGTTATGTGTACTTTTTGCTCTGCTAATGCCCTACCAGAACAAAAGTGGTCAGACAGAGTTTCTGTGTGCTCAACAGGCTACACAGCTGGCACAATTGTACCTTATATAGCTGCAAAGTAAAGATACCTAGTGCCCGAGAGGAGCTGTGATAAGATTTTGTAGAAGTACTCCTGTCAATCACATCACCTGATCCATAAGTGTGTCCTACGAGAGAAATCAAACAATGCTTGTTTTTACCCTGAATGTCAAATAAAAGCACACATTTTGTGTCCACAGAGTAATAGATTAAATATAGTTTTTATCAAATTCTGATAAGGCTGGGTTGGAAATGGTGCATACTCCAGATTTCTGCAAGGCCTCAGAGAGTCTCAGCAGATAAAACAGACCTGTTCAGAAAGGGTGAGGAGTAGGGCATAGAAAGTTCATGGTTTAGCATTTCTTTTGACTGTTCCCAGGTTGAGTTGGGTTCATGGGAAATGCAAGAAAAGAGCAAGGATGGCAGGATCCTCCAGGTAATGCTTCATAAGTGAAATAACATTTGCTAATAAAAGCTGCACTTATTGCTTTTAGGATTGTGGGAGGCATGTTTTGAGGGGAGGAAGCAGTGTGTGCAGTGTCATTTTTGTGAGTAGCGTGGCTTCTTTTTCGCTATGACGAGGACAAGCAATCAGAGACAATACCATGTGTGGCCATGCATGGAGTCCTGACAGGGTCTGTCTTGTTCAGGAAATGAAATGTGTGAGTGTGCTATTACCACACCACATGCTCTTTGGGATAGCACCCTGCTCTATGCTGTAGCTGGTTGCTAAGCAGACATAACCCATCAGCTCATGATTTTATTTCTTTCTTTTCCTCTGAGTTGCCCTGGGAGACTGTCAAGCTGCAGTGATGGCAGATTCATCCTCCCTCAGGCATCTTCCCTCTCTCTCTGTGCCATTCTCAATGTCACTAAGCTTGAGACTCCCCTTTCTCCCTTGCCTGCCAAGAACATAAATACAATTTACACTCACTGAATCTCTCCTCAATTCCTTCCTCTTTCCCATATTTGACAGTGATGGCAGCAGTGGCAGGACAGCATAGGCAGGTGTCTGTCCTTGCCACAGACTTAAGAAAGAAGTCCTGCTGTGGGGTGCTGGACTATTCCTTTGATGGGAGGGCACTGCAGCATCAGACCTCAAATGCCTGCCTTGCATGGAACAGCAGCAATCCAGCACCTAAATGCTGACTGCAGTGTACAGTATGACAAAGTATGAGGAGCTGCATAGGGAGAGGTACCCAGCCCCCATGCAGGAGGGAATTTTTGTTTGCCATTGCATTGCCAAGCACCATGCTCTGCCACAGGCAATATTGCCACCTCAGCCAAGACCAAACAGAAGATTTCACAGGCAAAGCAGTCTTAACATCGAGGTTTTTTTTTTATTTAGTTTATTCCATTTAGCATAACTTTTTGAATACAGATGTAGGTATTCAGGGGAAAAAAAAAAAAGAAACATAAGCACTTAAGGAAATACATATTATGTCTCTTCTCCAGGCTCAGCATAGGCAAAACATGTTTCCTCCCCACTTCTAAGTCTTGAATTCTTTGGTTTTGCTGCAGATTCTGTTCAGCCAACCCAGTTCCTTGGGTGAGGTGCAGGAGACTGGGGTTGGTGCATAATTGTGGGAGTCCAGCCCCTGGAAGTGGCAGCAGCCAATTACGTGGACTCCTCCTTTGAGGAGGATAGCTCCACCCTGGAGGCGGACCCAGGGGTGGAGACCTTGGTTTGAAGAGGCGGACCCCAGGGCTGGGACCTGCCCACCCTTCTGGAACCATCGAGGTTCTTAGACCATTCATTGGATGAGGTCATTCATGTTTAATAATAAGCTCGTTACATAGGCAATAAGGTTCTGGAAGATTCTGTTGTCCTTGATTGCCTATTGGTTCTGTGTTTCTGTACCCTCCCCTTAAAAAATTTGATTGGATCCCGGACCCTTGTATCCACCCCCTCTCCGTCCCCCCATTGGTTGCATTCCCTAACTCCTCCCAGTTTCCCCCTCCCTCGTAAGACCCTGCAAGCCCTCAGATCCCTGGAGTTCTCCCTCCGACCTCCACTGCTCCAGAGCCCCATTACCCATCCCTCAAAAAACGGGGACCTCGGGGGAGACCCCCTCCCGCACCCTTTGCCTCCTGAGCCTTCCTTTCATCGCGCCTCGCTTGCCGTTTCCTCGGAGCCAGCTTCCCTCGGTGCGAGTCAGCCGCAATACTAGCCCTAGCAGCAACACCGCCTCGTGTTGGCCAGCAGGGCCCTACAGCCGGCGTCGTTGGCCAAAGGGCAGCCCAGGAACGCAAGGCAACACATAATGGCTTCTCTCTGTTGTAAGTCTGTTACAACATAAACACATGGTGATGGATTTAGAATAAAGGGTAGGGTGAATGAGGTGACAGTAAGAGTGAGAGACAAAAAGCAAGAAAGAAAAATCACCAGTCCTGGCTTCAGCACTGATCCAGCTGATGGGGTTTTCAGGGTCCTGGGGCTTGCCACCGGGGCTTTTGGGGGTACCTTTTTATAGATGTTTTCTTGTCCTACAGCTAAATTTTTCACTTTCAATACGAATTACTTACCACCCACAGTTTGTTCTTGTAAACCTGCCTGAAAATGGGTGGAAGGGCTACAGGGGTCTTTGGTGGTCTTGATCCCTTCTAGTCGGTCAGCCTTCGGTTGACAGTCCATGCACTCTTCTTGACCTCATTCCCATGGTTGCACTGTACTGTGTTGTGCTTATCTCCAGGAGACATAACAAGGATGTTTGTCCCAGAAGAGTTCTACCCTATCTCCACATGGGCCCCTTCTCCAGCTACATACTCTTCTTACCAGCAATCGTTGGTTGTCTCAATGGTTAGCCGGCTGTCGGTGTTTGAGACATACATATTACCTCTTATCTTCTGGGCTTCTACACCAGCTCTGTTCAGCTTCTTTGCCTCTGAGTGCAGTTTCCCAGGGGGTGTCTTAAATAACTGAAAGTTTGTTCTCCTAAAATTCAGAGTCCTAACTCTAGCCTTCACCTTGCCTATATCTCTCAAGATAGTGAATTCCATGGGGGCATGAACACTGCAGTCCAGACTTCCACCAATCTTGAAATTTCTAATTAGTGTGTCCATGTTGGTATGCAACAGGTCAGTAACATTTCCCTCATCAGGCTATCACCTGGATTAAAAAATGATCCTTGTCACTCACTAAATCTGGACTCCTTACAGCTTGCTGTGCCCCTTTTACAGTAGATGTCAGGTTGATTGAATTCCCTCAGCATGATCAGAGCCTGCCAGCATGATGTGTCCTATAGTTGAATTAAAAATGTTTCATCAACAGGCTCTCCTTGATCAGGCAGCCTGTGGTAAACACCAGCCATAAGGTTTCCTTTGTTGTTGTGGTCCCTAATTGTTTACCAATAACCTACCTACAATTTTTCAAAGACAGGTCTGTGCAGTCTATCTGTTCTTGTACAAAATTGGGAAGGGGATCTGTTAAACCAGATGGTTGTGCTGCTGCTCAAAGGGATCTCAACAAGCTGGTACAGTGGGCAAACAGGAACTATATGTAGTTCAACAATGGTAAATACCAAGTCCTGCACCTAAGGAGAAAGAACTCCCTGGACCAGTACATGCTGGGGGACAATCAGCTGAAGCACCAAAGCAGTTTTTCAGAAAAGGACCTGAGGAACCCTGTGAACAACAAACTGAAGATGAGCCAATGCTGTGCATCTGCTGCTCAAGAAGGGCAACAGCACCTGGAGGACATTAGGCAGATGGCACTTTCAGCAGGGTAAGGAAGGCAACCCTTGCCCTCTTCTCAGTCCTGCTGACACCCATGAAGAATGCTGATTCAGGTTCTGGGCTCCCCAGTAGAAGAAACACAGCCATACTGGAGTAAGTCCAGTGAAGAGACATGAAGGTAATTAAAGGACTGGAACATGTGACATACAAGGTTAGACATCTGAGATCATTTTCCCCAGGGAAGAGAAGGCTCAAGGGGAACTGATCAATGTGTATAAACACATGATAAGGCAAATAAAGAAGATGGAGCCAGACCTTTCTCAGTGTCACCCAGTGAAAACACACAAGGAAAAGGACAAACTGAAACACAGGAATGTCCATTTAAACACAAGACATGTTGTAAGATCAAGACATATACTTTCAGTGCTTAGCATGAGAGTACCTTTAGGCAAGTATTTAAAGGACTTGTTAAGAAAAAACTTCTTTAATTTCAATATACTTCTGCACTGATGAGAATGTTCTATATCAGGAAATACTCCAGAAGATAATAAGGGTGGGAATGAAGGACAGATCATCATCATCAGTAAGCTTTGAAGGATCTTCAAAGATGATAACGAGTTTTTATGCAGGCTTTGAGGAAGAGGACTCAGTGTGAATTGAGCAATAAAGAAATATGAGTTAAAGCGTGTCCAAACAGGATTCTATAGAAAAAATCCCAGACAGTGTGATCTTCTTGACTCTGACTTGTAATAGACGTTTAAACTCAAGGAAAAAGGGAATTATGTCTATACTATATAACTGAAGGAAAACTATTATGATTTATAAAATAGTGAGAGCCCCATATGACTTGAGTTTGCACTTGGCCTCCTTCAGTTATTGGGAAATTTGTTGTCTTACCCCCTTGAATGCTATAAAGAAGTTCAGTGACAGAATAATATGCAAATAAATATGGTACTGTGATGGTCTAATTTTTCACATTTTGTAGTACTGTTAATTTGCTGTACCTTATGTTTTCCTCATTTTTAGCCACCACTTGCTAAACTACTCAGAGAACTCCCACTGACATTCTAGTCTTTTCATTAGAAATACCATATATAAAGTGGCATAGAATCTGTCAAAAAATTAATAAGCCTAAACCAAACATAATTTTTTCCATATGTACTCTGCACTTTGAGGGACTTTGCCAGTTCTTGCAACAATACCATTACAGTGTCTCAGGATGGAAAAGTCAAAGACTGTGGAGGTGGGGAAGCACAGTTAAACATATAATTTCAAGGGTAGATTTGTATGACAAGGCTTGGAGGAGGAAGGAAAATTGTCACAAAGGTCTAAAACAGGGATGTCTTGTTAATTAGTGTTTTCTGTTCTAATTAGGAGGAAATGGCTACCAGTTTAAAGCCTCTGACCTGAAAGAGGCGAGTACAGAAAATGCAGTCAAAATACAAATTAACAATATGTAATTTGAGAAATAACTAGAAATGCCAGTGAAAGCCTTTGTTCAAATTGTTAACTTCCTAACCTTTTACATAAAACACAGCATTTTAAAAACTGTAGGAATAAGCTCTACAATCCCCTCTACAATGTAAAGTAAATTCTAAACCTTTTTCCTTTACCCCTAAAATAATGCTTGTATTAATGTAAACCTTTGCACAGAATGATATTTTAAATTTATATATTTTAAATGTATTTTTTTAAATCAAAAGTGTGCCTAGTCATAAGGACACATCATCGAAAGGAGGTATGTTTTATTATGATATTATGAAGTCATCTAAAAAATGATGCTATGGGTGGGTTTTCTTTTTGCTATATGTCAGATTGAGATACAGTCATAAATCAAAAATCCTTCATTCAAGAGATTACAAAAAGGGGTCTTCCAGCTTCACCATTATTTGTTTTAAAACTCCAAATATATTTAATTCTGTATTGGGATGAAATTAAGAGTTAAGTGGTGTAAGATAGTGTGACCTCTTCCTCCTGGTGATTCAGTCCAAGACCTCTCCAGCCCAGAGGCAGGAACCCAGTCCCATGTCCTGGGGAGCTGTGCTCTATGCCCAAGCTGAGGACATAGCTAAAGCTTTCTTAGTTGCAGGCTCAATGAGTAGTGAAGCTGAGAACATGTCCCAGAGAGACACACACACAGACACATACCAGACATTTATATTGCCAGTCCCAGGGCCACAGACAAGTAGATGATACCAGTCACTCCTCCCTAACTCACCAAATCTGCAACACATTGTAGGAGGCCACCAAATTTTTCAGGCACAATTTGCCCTCAATGAAGCCGTATTGGCTGTCATCAATCACCTCCTCATTTTCTGCATGTCTTAGCATAGTTTTCAGGAGGATCTACTTCATTGTCTTGCCCAGCACTGAGACTGACAGGCCTGTAGTTTCCTGGTTCTTCCTTTTTTGGAAGGTACATAGGCATTTCTACCTGAATGCCCAGGTACCTTCCAAAAACAAATTTCTTCTTTATTGGAGATTAAACTTGTATATGGTATGATAAAACCCTTCACTCTGAAAGAGGCTTTTATCTGAAATAGTTTTCGAAAAGAAGTACAGTTTTTATACCACGAGAGAGAATCCATTGCTGATTTTCAAGCAGGAAAAGGGATCATTGAAGTTGGAATACCACATAAATGATTGGTAATTAGATTAATTTTTTGGTCTGAATTAAATAATCAACATAAACAGAACATAAATTGTTTGTAGGCAGTACATTCACATCTCTAGTTTCATCCAGTGAGATTGTGGACATGTTTCAGGAAGACGGGAGATAAGCCTGAAAAAGTTCATACCATATAGGCAGTGTTCACCTAGCATTACCTTCTAAGTCCTTAAGAGACTATACCAAGATGTGAGAACCTGTTAACCCACAAAAAAATGTAATCCTTTTCTGTTTCTTTACAGAATTAGTAATCACAGCTCTGCACGAAAAACAGGATAGGTGAGGAGAACATGCCCATCTGCTCACACACAAGAGACTTGGAAGGCCTACAAAAAGAACTAGGTGCTTCCAGAGTAGCAAGAAACCTTGGCTGAGATACATGTTCTACTGCTGCCTCAAAATTATGGCTAAATTCCAAAAAATAATCTATTTAACCTGACAAGCCTGTACAGATGAGTTTGGATACAGGTGGCCACGGCAGCTGCTCAAACAGCTACTAGGGAAGAATTTTCTCCAACCTTGGTATATGTACAGCACTTTTACCATGTCCCACAGCAACAGATACATCTAAGAAATTTGAATCACAGGAACATTTCTTTCCAGCCTCTTCCCCACAAATCAGCACAAAGTTAGTAATTACTAAAAATCATAGCCCTTCATCTTATAATTACTGTGCTCAGTTTACTTCTAGGAAGTCCTGTATGTAGCATAGAGTAAATTAAATCATAAGCAAACTAAGATACAAATGACAAAAGTTGGATTTATGCAGTTCATAACTTTAAGCTTTAATATTTTGGTATGATTTACTAAGGAAGTTTTATGAGTCATATCTGTAATGTCATTGACTATGCAATATTTAATCAAGGAAATATTTACAAGTTAAAGGCAAGTGTAAATTTCATCTTACAAACCGAATATTTGTGCTAAAATTTATCGTTCGTGTAGCACAGAACTTAAGGTGTTTTTAAACAAAGAAATTACTGAAACTAGCATTTAGATGTTTTTGCAAGAAATTATTTGTCTTAATTCAGTTTTCTGATTTTTTTCCCCCTTTTGGGACAAGATTATTTTAATTTTTGTTAGGAGGTAATCAGTTTTGAAAAATAAAATTTTTAGTTATGGCAAAAACCAAAAAACTATTATACATCTTCCAAATATCAATTATAAAGTGATTTCTGTGTGTGTGTGTATTTAAAGCAGTGAAAATGTGATCATGATAGAGGGTTGTCTGTCACTGTTGTGGAACACACTGATGCTGATTTGTCAGGTCATACATGTGCTGCTGTAAGACCTGTTTCTGAAGGATATGGTATTTCTTAAAGAAGCTGCGTTAGGATGACATTCCAAAGTGGGATTGCACAGAACTTGAATGTGCCTCTACAAGTAAGAGAAGATGATTTTCTATGATGAGTTAAAAGGCAATGACTTTTTGATACAAGCTTAGTTTTAGAAAACCCTGTGACTTTGAATTTGGTTGGGGCTCTAATTCATTGAGATCTCTAGCAGTTAGTGGCAGCTCCTCTTTCAGATAACACCAAAATCAAAATGGGAATCTCTGATATTGAGATTTGTCACTTAAGTGGTAATAACAATTGTTTTTACCAAACTGGATAAAATATTATCAGTCCAGATTTTCCATGTTACATTGTTGAACAGAGTTGAAATTTTATTCTTAATGTCTGTTTTGTCACAAGTCCTCTCTGATTCATGAGAAACGAAAAGGGCTCCCAACCAATCAACTTATCCATTTAATCCATCCTGTAGACATGGATAACATCTGGACAGTTAGTGTAGCATAGAATTCATACTGTTCAAATGGTTGATCTAATTGCCACTACCTCATCCAAACAATGCCCTTTTATTTGTGGCTCATAATTAGGAAAGGTTGAGTCTTACCTTAGAGTTAGATTTATTAAGAAATCTATCTGTTCATGGTGACTTTAGAGAATATTTTTGTTACAGGGGAAAAAATTGAAATATTTCAGAAGGATTTGATACAGGATACATCTACAAAACTATAGCTTCATTCAATTTCTTTCTCAGCTGGAATGTGTTAGGGGGAAAATGAAGCAGATCTAAGAATAAAATTCATACTAGAATATTAAATCTTCAAAATGCCCAAATACTGTGTTTTAATAGCTCGTCAAAACTCCAGAGCTATTTTTCCTTTTTTGTTTCATTTCTTAAGTTGTATTTATCCAATACTGATGGACTTGACAGAAATTTTTTTTTTCTATCCACAGACCTGTTGTAGTACAAGCCACATAATTATGTTTTCAGTGTCCTTCTACTGGTCTCAAAAGCTCAAGTGGCTGTTTCTAGAGGTGAGAAAAATTTGTCATTTTCTATTTCTTTTCATTCTATCCGTCCGTACTGAAACTGCCAATTACTTCCAGCTCCAGTGTCACTTGAGTTCAACAAGAACTTGAGGAAACAAATATATTTTGTTAACCAATTCTTGTCATGCTACCAAATAATTGACTGGGAAAGGAATAAAAATAAGCAGCTATTATTAGTTTGGTTAAACTTTGACATCATATGACCTTCTGGACTCTCACTTTAATTGTACAAAATCACATAGATAAAGTTCTTATATTTTATTTTTTCAAATAAAGTAATTTTTAAATTTTTCTTTCACTGTGTTTTCAGCATGGTACTTTGTCTTTGAAGTTCAGTCAGAAATAATACAGCCAGACTTAGTTCAAACTTAAAATCACAGCCTGAGAATGATGTGCACATCCACATCAGCAGGTACTAAAGATCAGTAAGGATATGTATGGGGAGAAACTACTATATATTGTTCATACACATTAGTGAAGGATTGACCCTCTCCAGCTACTAATCATACAATTGTAGAATGGTTTGGGTTGGAAGGGCCCTTAAAGATCATCTTTTTCCAACCCCCTGCCATGGGCAGGGACACCTTCCACTAGATTACAGCAAACTCGATCGAGTTGCCCAGGATCCCATTCAACCCGGCTTTATGCACTTCCAGTGTTCAAGGGATGGGGCAACTACAAGTTCTCTGTGAAACTTTTTCCAGTACCTCACCACCCTCACAAAAAAGATTTTTTTTTCTAATATCTCATCTAAATTTACCCTATAAGTGCTACTAAGCACCCACCAGCTGCTCATTCACTTCAACCTTCCAAGAAAACCTCCTGGGAAAAATAAAAGTAGTCAAGCAATGGAAGGAAAAGATCAAAAGAGGAAAAAAAAAAAGGTGACATGCTTATAGTGACTAATATTTCATGAGCAGACTGCTGTCCTGACAATATTCAAGCATCAGCTACCTTGGGGAGACTCCTTCCCTGCTTTTATTGCCCGGCATGGTATTACATAGTTTGGAACACATCCTTGGTGAGCTGGGGTCAGCTGTCCTGCCTGTGATCCCTCCCAGCCTCTTGCCTACTGCCAGCCTGCTTGCTGGGGGAGATAGAGTGAAACACAAGGAAAGCCTTGATGCTGTGCAAGCACAGCTCAGCAATAGCTAAAATATCCATGAGTTACCAACACTGTTTTGGTCTCAAATAAAAATATAGCACTGCAAGTCCTGCTTTGAAGAAAATGAACTCCATTCCAGCAAGAGCAAGTGAAATATTTCTTAAGATTTTTCCCAAAATTAACTCATTTATTTTAATCCATAAATTTTTAGTCTAGCTCTTTCATTCCTCTTTCATTCCTAGTCATTCTGTGGACTAGGGCTGTGAGGTCCTTTCCATGCGCACAATTACACACAGAAATTGTTTGTTGCTAATGCTGCTCTCTCTTGAGCCGGTCACTTTTACTGAAAATTATATCGGAGGATAGTAGCAGAAAATGTTCTAACAAATACAACCCTGCTCTGGGTGAATTTTCCCATACATAACAGCAACCAGAAGGATGGGAAAAGTGCCCCATGGATATGGAGGTGTGGCACAACCAGAGCTCAGAACCAAGAAGCACTCTCAGATCCTGCAGTTTAATAGGACTCTACCAAATCAATCTGATTTAACACATGCTGTATAGAATGGCATAATTGTCTAGCAGTGTTTCACTGTAGTTTTCTGCAAGTCCTCCCAGATTCTTTCCTAGTCCTTTAATTCAAACAATGTGTCCTTTCCTCTGCTTGTCAAGCTCTTAAAAACTTTGCACTGTCTGACAGTTTTCATTTCATCTGAACAAGATGGTGTTCTGCTCCCAGTTTTCACTTATAGTTTGTTGCTGCCTGTAAGGAAGAACTGATTACAGCAAACGTTTTGCAAGTGAGATTTTAAACAATAGTTATGGGGTTTTTTTTTTGTTTTGTTTTTTGATTTCTAGTATTAAAAAGAGATAAATTGCATTGTTTTACAGAAGTGTCAAATATGAACACTTTCCAGCTGCTCTACTCTTGGGTATATTTGTGCTTTTAAACATCAAAGCAAACTTTTAATTACAGGAAAGGAAATGAAAATACATGGCATTTTGATTTATAGCAACTGCATGGTATTTCTGAAGTCTGAGAAAGTTATTACCCTAGGGGTTTCAAACACTTCACTGTCAGTTCTTATTTTCTAAGAAAAATAATAATAAATGTTGGCACTAACTAGATTTAAAAAACACTTTATTTTCTCTCTCTCAGCTGGGATAAGCAGAGCTTTGGTCTAGATAAGAAACTGGGTCTCAGCTCAGTTCAAGATCTTATTATAGTTATAAAGTAAGATTTACATCCTGTGGTGCATGGGGAGAAGTAAGAATGTGAGGGAGTGGGGGTGATCTGCCTGTGACAAACCAACTCTGCTTGCTACTGCATCAGCCTGCTGCCACCCCTGCACACAGGGGCAAACACAAAATACAGCTGCAGTTTTGTCAGGTGAGGTGTGGTGAGAAACACCAAAATGCTCCTGGCTGCTCTTAGAACTCTTTTCAACCTTTCAGCTGACAGTGGTAGTGTTTTTTATAAAGAGACAGGCATTATTTGGCCTGGCCTCCTTTCCTCCAGTGCTGTTACTGGTGGGATAGCTACTCTTCTGGGTATATGCCCTAATAATTTAAGCCACTGCTGCCACCTTAATATGGGTTTATAAAACAATTTGGTTAGAACCATCTTATATAATAAAACATTTCTACGAAGAATCAATACCTGTTCCTCTGGGTTCACTCTTTTTCTGTAAGTTTTAATTTCCCCTGTGTGTGTAAGTACATATATTTCTACAGCTGCTGGAACTGTTCTGGCCCACAGGACTCAAGCAGCCTTTCTAAGTGTTGGATTAAGTGTGCACTTAAATGCTGGCCATAAGGTGTACAACTTTGCCTGGAGTTCAGACTTGTCTTCTGGTACACCAATGTTTTTCTCACAGATTCTGGCAATTTTTACATCTGCTTCTCAACCTGAAAAAAAAAAAAATTCTTACAACTACAAAAATACACTCGCAAAAATGTAGATTCATATTTTCTAAATATTCGTGTTGATGCAAAGGTTAATAGAAGGATGTAGGAAAACCAAATTGATGTATTTATTTCTCTGTTCTCAAACAAATTTTTTCTATTCCATTAATCAAACAATTTAGCTTTTGTGTACCTCACTTCACTCTTTGTGATGCAGAGAAAACTGCATAGCCGTATTGTCCTAAAGACAAACTCTTTGCTGGGAGAACCTACACATCAAGTTATTATAGTAATTATGATGATAAAACCCAATTATTAAAGTAACCAGGTTATAACCTAAGGCAGAAAAAATACAGATCTAACTAAGGTTTGTGTTTTATAACTTATTTCAGTCAAAATACTTCATTCTTGAAAATTGAAGTCATACCTAAGCACATTACCAAGACATTTTACAAAAACCAAGGAAACATCTTTTTAAGAGTTTTGCCTCACAGAAGAAAGAAACCAAAATAAATTCACCATTTTATCAGTAGTAAGGACTACTGAAGCATGGGAACAATTAATAAGAGACAATTCAAAATCATTACCTGCTTACACTTTATTCATCTTCTTCTCATCTGTGTGAATTCTGGAATACAGCCACTTTAGGAAATATCTGAAAAAATAAGTGCTGACAACATACTTTTTGCATCTCTTTATTCATGCCTTTGCATTTTTTTTTAAATATGCTACTTTCAGGAATAAATTTACTTTTCTTTTATGCTTGAGATCAGGGCATTTTATTGAAGTTTGAATCACCTCAAGACACAACTGTGAATCCAAGTTGCCTGCAAAATAATCACTTGGGAAACCACTCTGAAACTGAGGCATGTGGAGCACTCCAAAGAATGGTCTATCATGGAGCTGGGAGTAGACACTGAGTATCAGAACATAAGAACAGTCACACTAGTTTAGTTCAAAAATCAATGTAGACCCATATGCTGTCTCCTACAGTAGTTAAAGCAGACAATTAGTGAAGATATGAGAACAAGACACATGTACACTATACCTCCAGAATGCAAGAACAAGGATTCTTGACACATCTGCCTAGCCAGAATATACAAATTAATATATTCATATAGATGAATATAAAATATGATAAATAAATATACAAATTTATAGGTTTAGGTGTGGATGTTTTTTAAAAAACTTACATATACTGCCCTAACAAAATTGAAAAAACTGGCATTTCTGTTAAAAGAAACCTTCCACAGCTACACTGCTGAGAGGCTTTGTTTTATCTCAGAATTTTGGCTTCTCTCCTTATTTTCTGTAAGCCAGAGGGAATTTGGCTGGAGTTGATTAGCAAGACACATCTGGAAAAGTTTCAGCTAAATAGAGTGATGCCCAGGAATTTTATCATTTTTGAAGTCTGCATAGACACTTGGTAAATTTAAGTGATTTTTTGTTGTATCCTGTGAAGTAGCNGTTAATTTTTAATCACAGTTCCAGAATGGTTCCTTTTTTTTTTAAAATTTTGTACTTATCTTCTCCAGAGAAAACTCACATCTGTTTAGGCAGTCTGTTAAATACAGATAAGTTGTGGAAAAGAATCTGAAGTCCTGCTCAGCCCACCTGGCACAGAGTTCCAGCCTCTCTCTGAAGTGTCTCTTTCAAATTAATTGAATCTGCTCATTTAATAATATCTCAGAATAATCTAACTCCCTACACATCTCGCACATTTTCTGCCTTCCAGAGCACAAAGCAACTCTTTCTGAACTTGTCAACTCAAAGTGAAGAAGGTAGGGGGTGGGGGTGGAGGTGGAGGCGGAGGTGGGGGTAATTCCCTTACCTGAAGAAGCGGCTGATGTGTTTTGTGGCTTCAATTATTTGGTTTATGGATTAAGGGAGGGTGTTGCTGGTTGTTTGTTTTCATTCAGCACAGGAATCAAACATTCTCCCTGATAAAAATATACTTAATTTCTTTGTCTGGTAGTACACATTTGGTATTTTGGAACAGAACAAGCAAGGAAATCATCACTTCTACTTTTTTTAAGGAGAGTTTGAACTTATTCGATTTTTTCTTGTGCAATACACTACACTTCATAATTTACAGAAACACTCTGGTTTTCATACTTTGACACAGTGTTTAGGAGAATGATGATAAATATCTTGTTTCTCAAGCTTCAGTTAAACTATCCAGACTATATATTTGGTATATTTGAATCTTCAGATAAAAAATTACATGACTTGTTTCCTGATATCACTTCACCAAACTCAACTAACTAATTTTGAACCACATCATAAAATATTATTTATAAGAATTGAATTTGTATATCCACATATTCTTATCATTCCATCATTCTCTTTGTGTCTCAAGCACTTTCTGATTATTTTCATAAATTTTCTCATTTCATTCATTTGAAATATTTTACACTTCTAGCATGCTATCATCTTTAAGACCAAGTAAACACTGCATTTTACTTGTTCAATATACTATAAAGATTTTAATAAATGATTACACACAAACTCATCCAAGAGAGTTGGCTGAATAATTCATCATGAATCTTTCCTATTATTCAATTTACATGAATAATTACTAGGCTGTAGACTGTTCACAAATAGTTTATTCTGAGCATTCACTACTTAAAATCCCAAATCTGTGCTGATTTATTGATGTGTAGGTTATATGGAGAATGTAAAACATCACATTTTCCTTCACTGAAGACTGAAATTCTCAACTTCAACACAAAATACTGAAAGAGTTGGTACAATATTAATTTACAAAATGGGACAAGGTTTTATGGAGAATGTCCAATTAAGCAGACATGTAATTTGAGGACTGAAAAAAACAGATTTGGCAGATGAGAAAAGCTATGTAATATGTTTCATAAAACAGGTAGAATATGACATGTAAATTATGTCATAGTAAAATGATAAACATCTTTGAAAGATCATGGCAGTTAGGAGATGTACCTGATGACTGGAAGAAAGTTAATGTCACCCCAGTCTTCAAAAACTACAGTCCACTCAATCCCTGGAAAGGCAATAGAACAACTTATCCTGAAGTCATCTCTAAGCAAGTGGGAAACTAGAAGGACATCAGGAAGTCAACACTGATTCACCAAAGGGAAACCATGCTTAATCAACCTGATTGCGTTCTATCAGGGGACAACTCCGTAGAGACAGATGAGGGCATAGCAAAGGATATGACTCCAGCAAAGTTTTTGCCACTGTCTCCCATGTTATCCTCCTAGGCGAGCTCAGGAAGCACAGGCTGGGTAAGTGGATGATGAGGTGAATTGAGAACTGGTTAAAATGGCAGGTCTTGGAAAGTTGTGCTCAGTGGCTCTGTGTCTAGCTGGAGGATTGTAACTAGTGGTGCCCCGCAAGGGTTGGTCCTGGTTCAATAATGTTTTGCTTACTCTTCAATGACTTGGATGAAGGTGCAGATTCCTCCTCGACAAGTTCGATGATGAAACAAAATGGTTGAGTGGTTGATTCCCAGGAGGGATGAGCAGACCTTCAGAGTAGGATCTAAACAGGCTGGAAGACTGGACAGAAAGGAACATTTTGAAATCCAAGAAAGGCAAGTGCAGGGTCCTGCACCTGGGGAGGAATAGCCCGAGGCACCATTAGATACTAGACACTGGCTGTCTTCATGGCCATCAGGAAGGACACTTTTCAGAAGACGATCTGGGTGTCCTGGTAGACAGAAAGTGGAACATGAGCCCCAGATCTGCCCTTGTGGCAAAAAAAGTATCCTAGTCTGCTTTAGAAGAGGTGTTGCCAGCAGGACCAGGAAGGTAATCCTTCTGCTCCATTCAGCAGAGGCCATACTTTGAATTCTTTGTCCAGTTTGGAGCTCATCAGTGTGAGAGGGGCATGGACATACTGGGAAGAGAAAAGGGCTACCAAGATGATGAAGGATCTTGGGCTAGAAATGGCAGATTCCAACAGCACACCTTTGCTTCTGCTAAAGATAGGTCTCAAAAAAAGAAGACTAGAGCACCTCTTCAATGAGAAAAGGCTGAGGTAACTGGGACTGTTCAGCCTGGAGATGTGAAAGCTTGAGGGGATCTGATCAATGTATATAAGTATCTGAAGGGAAGGTGTAAAGAAATAAAAAAAAATAGTCAATAAGGCAGTTATTTATAGAAATATAGACTACTTTAAAAACATATTTGCATGAACTATGTTTTAATATAGCCAACTGCACATCTGAGGAAGAAAACAATGGAATATAACGATTTTGAAAAGATCTAGGAACTGCTAAAGACAGCACTCAATGATAACCTCCATTATGGCTGTGATAGAAAATAGCTGGGTTTTGATTAAAAAAAATCTTACTATGAGTGAGAATAGAAAATAATTTTATTTGTGCTTTTAGCATGTAGGAACCGATTTTTTTTAACTTAGAGTGAGAGTTGTGTGTATACACTTAAATATAGCTATTGAGAAATTGAAGCACAAATGTACAAACGAAGAAAAACAGGACTAAAAAAATAGAAAATGCTAAATGCAATTGAGAAGCTTCAAGACATCTATTTCTATGTCTTAGCAAAGAAAGTTCTGAGACATAGTGTGATTACAGTAGCTAAAAGTATCACAGAAACTGAATTTTAAAAGAAAGGAAAACATCCTTGACGCTGAGTAGTATAGAATATTCTTACATTCTTTTTTCCTTTTCAAATTCGTTTCTTAGTGGAAACCCTGAACTCTGAATTTTCTATGTGCTATGAAGTTCCTGAATGCCATTTCCACAACAGGCAACAAAGATTACTGCACATATAAGTCATCCTTGGGTGATAAAAGAATTTCAGTTTCTACTCTGGCTGTGAGGAAAAAAAACCTGGATCATGAGAGCCCATACAGCTATACTGTTGGACTATTGTCCGAACAGGAACTGCAGTCCTTCACACTTCATTATACTTCTATTTTTAGAGATTTTGAAATATATTAATTTCATTTTATAATGGCATTTAAAAAAAGTCAAAATTCCTAGATTTTTTTAAATGATTACTGTTGTTCTTTCTTACTCACCGTAAGAGTTACCTGTTGAAATAATTGTCAGAAGAAATAGAATTTTTTTTATTTTTTTTATTTTTTTATGTAAAAAATGTTAAAACCATCCGATACTGCCCTTTGCTCTGGGAAGAATTTTGCCAAGCACAAATTTTTGCTTTTCACACAAAGACAAACAAAATACTTAAATTTGGAAATGAAATACTGGAGGCTTGTTTAATGATCAGACATTATTTTCTGTACATTTAATCTGTAACTATTTGGGGAAAAAACTGCACTTCTAATGGAAATTCTTCCTAAAGCAGTGATATGTATGGGGATGAATGAATTGTTTTCCTATTTTGGAGTGTTCCGATTAAGAAAGTTTTGTAAGAAAAGCCACTCCAGCTCTGAGGCAAAACCCACAGGAGAAGAGTTGCAATCCCATAATACAGTCTCCAACAGTTTCCTTACCCTATAACCTAGTGACTCATTTGAAGTCCATGGCAAAATTCCTTTGCTATTCTTCAGGAATCACAGCCAAGATATACAGAGAGAATACTCTACAATCCTATAAAGTTCTTTGAAAAAGGATGTTGTCAGTCTCTCCTAGGGATTCTGTTCTACCTTTACTAAATATTTAATAGACATTGTAGTAAGGTTTGGAAGATAGTTTAAGATCTGGAAAACTGAACTACAGACCTAAACTTTTCCTTGATGTTTTAAAGAAAACTTAAATATTTAATGTAGAGAAGAACAGTGTAAACAGCAGAGACTAAGGTTTGCCTTAAAATGCATGCTGTTGAAAATGCACTTTGGCTGTGGCAGAAAAACTGAGATCTTCTCCGTTTTCTCTATTGTGAGAGGAAAAAAAACCCAACAGATTAATTACATAAAGATGGATTCTACATCTTGCTTGAGGTTTCTGACTGCTGCCATACTATATAGTGTATGACATATTTCCATGACACATTGTGGGTTCTAAATTCACTCTTCCATTACCTTTACTTTTATTAAATAGCCATTGGAAAAATTCAGAAATTCAAAAAATTATTTGAATAATTATATTTTAATATCCACAAGTGTTTTGCGCTCCTGACACACACAGAGACAGTTGCTAAAAGACAATTTTCCCTGAGTCTGAGTTCATCCTTCATCCAGTCCAGAAACTAAACAATCAAATATTGTCATGATTTGAACATGATAACCTGTCACAAATTTAGAATACACTGAAAAGAACTGGTATTTCCCTTTCATCTTAATAAATGCTTGAAATGAAACGATTTTTATACTTCCTGACTTTCTTCCATATATCTTCTTACATTTTCATTTTAATCACAAATGCCTTCCAATTTACTTTATATATCAGTGCTTGTAAGTCGGCCAGAAAAACTTAGCATGCTACAGGACTTGCTAAATGTAATTCATCTTTATTATAGGGCTGTCAACATATATTTATGTTCATGTGAGGATCCTCTGTTTGTGTACACTATATTTATCACAGGGAGACAAATAGGCTCACTCTGTGTGTGATGCTAATTACTAGGTTGCCAGCGTAGCAGCACTAAATTATGTTTTACCAAGGCCGATCCAAAGAGTTTGGAAGCTTTCCATTCACAGTCCATGGAAAAGACCCATCTGTACTAAAACATCGAGAAACAGATCTTTCCCATAACAATGTCATACAAATTTTACCATCATCCCAGAATTTTTTACCCTGCAGTAGCTGAACACCTTCTGGTTTTGTAGTTAACTGGAAAATGGCCCATGCCCTTTGAAACCTTAGGCAGTGGGTGCTAGAGAATCAGCACCATATGAGTAGTGTACCTACAGTGATGGGCTATAAACAGCCTGGTGCCTGTAGTATCTCTCATGCTGTTTTATCTGTTACATGTTAAATCTGTTAGGTCTATATTTAAGCGAAAAATCATCTAATATCTGTAATCAGTGAAGCTCCTAGAGGGAGATCTAGCAATTCGTTTTAGCAGCCTTTGGTGTACCAGCAGTGTTGCTGGATGTCTTCTGATATTCTACTGTATTAAAATGTCAGGCAACTTAGCAACACTTTTTTGTAACAAGGAGACAGCAGTTTGCTTTTGCATTTCAAACCCTCTAAATTTTTTATTGTGAGCCCCCTGCTGGTAAATGAGTTAAACTGATTATAACGAGTACTTGAATAAAAGCAAGAACTTCTTAATTAGAAAGTCATGCTATTGATCTTGTTATGAACTGTTTTCATTCGAAATGTCTAGATATTACCATTCCTCTGAAAATGCTTCACAAAAATAGAGACACGCTTAATTAATTCTAATGCAAGGACAAACTTAGTCATTTGTTTTTAAATGTGAAACAAACCCCAAATTGAATTTTCAGCTTTCTTTTTTATTTATTTTAGTGATGCAGAACAAGAGCTGAGCATTAAAATACACAGGAAATATAAAAATGCCAATTTCATGAAAATGGAGCTTCTACATATTATCATTCAAATAAATTAATCCACAGAGAGAAGTTATTTCTTTCCATATATGAGAATTACAGCCAGAGTCTTCTGTGGCTTTTATTGTGTAATGGCAGCTACAGGAAACAAAAATAATAAAAATATGTTTTAAAGTAAATATATTGATTCTTCCCTTTTCTTTCTTTTCTCTGTAACTATAAAGCTGAGCATGAGAAAGTCAGAGTGTGACTCCTTTCTCCTCTATTTTCTTTTGCTCTTGTGGAATGAAGCCTGATACAAGAGAAATGAAAACTGTAAATTCACATTTTAAGTATCGTGTTGCATAGGGCATGATTTCCTAATGTCCATAATCTTTGCACAAACGTGAATGTTTCAGTTCTAATTTTGAGACAACTAAAGGAGAAAAGGTAGAAAAATATAGTAGGAAAAATCAATTATATAGACTTTCTAAATATAGATTTCAGAAGGACAGTGTCTCAGAGTAACAAGCAATGAATGACTCTCAGGTCATGTCCTGACATATTGTGTATTCTAATGCATCACTCACCAAATGTTGTG
This sequence comes from Aleadryas rufinucha, assembly GCA_013397815.1. Lineage (NCBI taxonomy): Eukaryota > Metazoa > Chordata > Aves > Passeriformes > Aleadryas > Aleadryas rufinucha. The sequence goes on from VZTH01005152.1 coordinate 201,336, forward strand.
AACTGCAGATGACTTCTGAAGAGGCTCTTGAGGTCTATCCTCATCCTGCATAGACACCTGGAACATAGACACCTGTGGCTGAGCTGTTTTTACAAGCTTTTTTTTTGTAGTAAGAGTCTAACACACACTCTTACAATAACAGCAATCTCATTTTAATGTACAATTAAGAAAGGCAGAAAAATTACCCATTTCTCTCTGTAAACTGTAAAGGAAGTCAAATGGGTTTTGTAGACATTAGCAGATAGTGACTCCTAGTGCTGCTGTTCAGCCTGAGGTAAATGTTGGTAGCTTACAGGGTATATAAGTAAAAACTGGACAAGACTGCAATGAGTCAGCAAAGAGCAGCAGGAAAATGTTTTGAATGTACTGGTCAAGAAAAATGCAGTCTCGCCCAGCCCACCAAGTCCCTCTGGGCCATGCTGGGGTCCCAGGGTGGCAGTTTCTGTGGAGGACATGGCTTGGCAACCCCAGAGGCGGTCAGCAGGGGTGTGGTTTGAGCCCCAGAAGACATGGTAGGGCAAAACCAAAGGCTTCCCGCAGGCTAAGTCATGCTGCACAAACCGTATCACAGCTGCCCAGATGACACCACGCTGAGAGGACCCTCTGGCATGGCCAGTAGAGCACCCAGTGCCTGTATCTGTCTCATTTTGTGTCTCTCTGAGTGAGTGTTTCCCCCTGAGTTGGGCACATCTTTTCCATATGCTTCAGTTGGATACTTTAAATAAAATTAAGTGGATTATATCGTGTTTGACTGGTTACTTTTTTTGATTATCACAGTCTTGCCCCTTTTCCTTTGGACATTTATATGTACATAAGGAAAAGTAGGCTAGCATATTATTGGGGATGTCCCTGCCCACTCCTGGTTCTTCCTCTATGTCTTGTAGGTGGCAATAATCACTGGAGAATGCTTTGATTCTGTGATTTGCAGTATGTCAGGCTTATTCATATATGTGACCAAAATTTTGTCTGCCGTTCTTTTTCTGTATTTAATACTTCATTGATAAATACAATCATTACAAGAAGAGATGACGGAGTAAGAAGCACCTTTTTTTTTTCTTAAAAAAATAGCTTTATAATTACTGCAATTTTTCTCCTAGAATGGTATCCCCATAGTAATGGCATCCCCACAGTAAAACAATAAATGTTTCTGTCCAGAGTGGAGTTGTTAGTGTATAAGGTTTGAGAACTTCAGAGTGTGATATCTTAAGATGTTTTCTTTTTTTAGGAGAAAGAATATTTTTATGAAGGGGAAGAATGCTTGTAACTATGAATATTCAAATCACATATTGTAAAAGCTTAATTATAGAAAATGCCACTACAGCTTCTGGTAAAGAAATAAGAAAGTGAGGAAAACGCTCTGTGCCTTTCACATAAAACCAGCCTCTAGGCTTCCTGAAGTCTCATATATTTTCACCAGAGTACTAGAAATGTTTGTGGTGTTGTTTTCAAGTTCTGTCTGAGATGTCAGCATAACACAATGCTGAAAAGATATCCAAAGCCTCTCTTTCACAGCAGGAAATCTATGACAACCAATTGTTCCAGCTACTAGGATTATGATGCTCCTTGTAAGTATGTCTGTCATTGCACAGAACTATGCACATACTTCCTCTCTTATATATGCACAAATACTCACACTTCAGGCGTTCACAACTCATTTGCAAATTGCAATTTTAAGTAGCCCAAAAGTGAACTGGAATCCACTCTGAATCAAGTAAAAGATTAATGTCTGAAACAAACCAAAAGAGATTATTAACCATGTTACACGGTAAGTGAGCAACTGGCTCACAGGTTAGGCACAAAATGTTATAGTGAATGGGGTAACATCAACCTGACGTGTGGGCAGTGGTGGGGTTCTGTACGGTTCCATTCTTGGCCCAGTTCTCTTCAGCATTTTCATCAATTACTTGGACTCAGGACTCAAAGAAATACTAAATTTGTTCCAACAACAATTTTGGAGGAGCTGTCAACTCCGTTGAGGGCAGAGGCAGCCTGCAGAGAGACCTTGACAAATTAGAGAGATTGGTAATTGCCAACCATATGAGATTGAACAAGGGCAAATGCTGGATTCTGCACCTGGGAGATGAGTCAACAGTGCCCTGGCAGCCAGGAAAGCCAATTATGTCCTGGGGGGCATCAGGGACAGCATCACCAGCTGGGCAAGGGAGGGGATTGTCCTGCTCTGCTCTGCTCTGCACTGGGGCAGCCTCACCTCGAGTGCTGGGGCAGTTTTGAGTGCCATAATATGAAAAAGACATTAAGCTATTAGAGAGTGCCCAAAGGAGGGTTGCAAAGATGGTGAAGGGCCTTGAGGGGAAGCCTGGAGGAAACTGAGGGGAGACCTTTTTGCTGTCTAAACCTTGCCCATGACGGGAAGAGGAGGGGCGGACACATTTCTTCTCTGTCGTGACCAGTAACAGGACTCAAAGAAAAGGCATGAAGCTGAGTCAGGGGAGGTTTAGGTTGGATATCAGGAAATTTTTTTCACTCAGGTGGTGGCTGGGCACTAGAACAGCTCCCCAGGGAAGTGGTCACAGCACTAAGCCTGACAGAATTCAATAAGTGTTTGGATGACTCTCTCAGGCACGTGGTGTGATCTTTGTGGCGTCCTGCATGGGGCCAGGAGCTGGACTTGATGATCCTGATGGGTCTCTTCTAATTCAACATATTCTATGATTCTATGATTCTCAAAAACCCCCAAGAAATAAAAAAGAAAATCAACTGCTTCCACAATTACAAAGGAGTGGACTTTAAGTTCCTGGTGTCCTTTAATATTGTCATTTCTTTCCTCTAGTAACTTATGCAAATAGTGCTTTACTATGTGTTATTCCCATTGTGCTATTTTTTATTTTCCTATGCAAGTTGGCAATTGAGGAGTTTTAGATCTCCTCAGCGATTATCAGGAAATTGTAAAAGAAAAGTTTCGAAAATATAATACTTTTCAAAGTTTGTAACACAAAAGACAGTTCATGTACAATATTATTGTTTCTCTTAGAGTTCTGCATACCTTACTATCTCCAAATTTAAAATGCAAATATCTTTGATAATATTAATTTTACTGTGCACTATGCTTGTGTCTCACAGGATGATCTTGACTGGCTGAGACCCAGTAAGGAAGCAGGTAAGTTATCTGATCTGGAAAATACACAGAAATTTAAAAAACAAAGAAATATGACTAATGTAAGAAAAAAAAAATAGCCTATTAATGGCTGAAGAAGGAAGATTATAAACTCAGTCATACTGATTGTGCTGAAGCATTAGAACTGACTGTCCAGAGCAGCTGTGGAACCTTCATCCTTGAAGAATTTCAAAACTTACTTAGCAACATGATCTAGCTCTATATCTGCTTTGAAGAACATGTTAGCATACATAACTTCTAAAAAATACACTCTAGCCTAAATTATCCAGTAGTAAAAAAAAGATGGGAAGATATCAGCAGACATGTCCTTTTGAATATTTTGAAATCTGACTATAAAAAGTAATAATTTCTGTAAAAACAAACAGCAACAAAAAACAAAGTAATCCAAACCCAACAGTATTATTAGAAAATAAAATATATCTTTCACTGCCAATTTGTCACATAGAGTAAATTATGAACAACTTGTCAAAATTAAATTATCATTTTTGACAGCCAATGACAATTCCCCTAAGATACAGAATATATCTTTAAAGTTTATGACATTAGTTTTCTATACTTTCCTCCTGTCACTAGGGCACCAAATATGATCAGTCACAGAAATAGCATACTCAGCCCTGGGAAAGAACAGAAGTTTCCAAGAATTTGACAGATTCATTAACATTAGCACCCGTTGTCAACGTATATTTTTGGTTTTCGTGTGTGTAAAAAATCTCAGTTGAAATTTTTGCACAAAAAATTATTTGCAAATTATTGCAACCAAATGTTGAATTCATAAAATAATATATTTTTAAAATTTCTTGCAATATAAAAGAAACTAATTCATGATGCTTATTTCTGTTCCTTCTATGAAAGCAACTTTTGTCTAGTTTTCTTCAAAATACTTTGGTAATGTTACCTCAGCAGTAAGAAAAAAGGGTTTAGAATAAAGGCACCATTACAAAAAATTGTTTGGTTATTTTAATTTACAATCAAGATGTTGTTGGTATGACCCTACATTTTTCATCCTATATTGTTCAGTTTAAGTTTTTATTTGCTACATTGGCATGTAGCATATGTGACTTACATTAGCACGTCAATGAGACTTTGCACCCTGAAATTAAATTAGCAGTTGTGGGTACCTGATTGTAAGAAGTTGTTGATGTTACAATCAGGGAAAGGCACTGTCCTGTTGCACAGAGGGGATGGATTTAACACCGTGTGGGCATGGCTAGGTCACTATTCCATACCACTCACATCAGTGTCGAGGCATCAGCTAAATCAAGGTGGTGAACAGCTTTTTGTGGATAAAACACCTTTCCTTTTTGTATACTTTTGTTATTAATATTGTTTCTGTTACTGTGCATTTCTTATACCATTGATTTTTGCTTTCAGTAAATTGTCTCAACCAATAGTCTCTGCCTTTGTCCCTCTTTGTCCCTCTGGAAGAGGTGGGGGAAGGAATGTTGCTTATTTGGATTTTAACTTCCAGCTGATGTTGAACCACCACAGGCACACGCAAAATTTGTTGATGGAAACTGGAAGAAAAGGTCCTTTCTTGTCTATGAAGAATTTATTAAAAATTTTACTAAAAAAAGTAAACTCTGAAGTAGACTTAAGTACACCAGACAGTGAGAATTGATGGCTTAATCCTAAATATCCCTGTGGAGTTTTAATCTCTCTTGTGGCTCTCCAGAGAACATTTTCCTAAGGGATGGTGACAAAATCAAATTACAAACTGAAAATGTCTGGAAAAAAAAAAGTTAAATGAGGAAAACAGTTTTTCCCTGGAGTTTTCTCTTCCTGAATATTCCTGAAAGTTTTTCAAGCTGTGGTTTGATAATTGGTGGGTAAAGTTCAGATCAGAGAGGCTTTGTCACAAAGACCAACAGTATTTTATACTTTATCTAATTCCTCCTCAACAATGCAGAAAAGAGTTTGCATCTTCCCACCACTTTCAGCACTTCCCCATTAAAGAGGCTAAGAGAGATCTTGCAGACTGGGACTGCACCTCCTAGAATGCCTAACAGTTCAGGAAAGAAAAAGCATTATTCTTTCTCGGTATTTCATATTTTGCTGGGATCTCCACTAACAGAGAATGTCTTGATCTTTGTTCACGTTAGGGTATTAATTCAGGTCTTGGACTTGAATTATAACTCAGTTACTGTTCACCCATACAGCCTACATTTTGACTCACATTTTCTGTGAGTCAAAGGTGGTTTTTTTAATTTAAAACTCAAAGTCAGAATTTTAACCATGGTATCAAAGGCTAGTAGAAATCACACACCCAACATTCCCACCTTTTGCTTTATATTTTACAGAGGGGAAAAAGGGAACCAGAACTGGAGCCCTGAAAATAAGCATCTCATACTAATATTATGGGCATAAGAAAGTAAAATACAAAAGCCAAAGCTGTATTTTAAAAAGTTCAACTAATTCTCCCTGATTATGAGCTTCCATATTGCCCAACCCTGATCCAAAACTACAATTTTCCCTTTGGAGACTTATCAATTCCAGTTAGATTGTCTTTCTCTAGATGGTGAGCTACCAACAGATGTTTTCTCCTTTTCTTCATAAGCAAAACAAAGGTGGTCTGATTCCAGAATTCTCTTTTCGTGGACAGAGGGGTGGTCCCTAGTAACAATGACCACTTTTCATTTATTCATTGTTCTGGCATATAAATTCAGGGCAAACAGGCAGAAAAAAGAAAAACAGGGATTTTTTACTGTGCCAACTCTCCACAATATCTACCTTGTCGGAAACCTGTCCAAGATGAGTGGTATTCAAAGGTGTAATAAACATTAGGAAGGATGGCTAAATTTATGTAAATATTATCAAAATTCTACGTGAAATAGGTAACAGTTGAGGTGACTTTTTCTCTGATTTTCAGCTCACATATACATCATGATTAGCTGAACTTACCTAGAGCACCCTGCATATCATCTGTATACAAAATTGTTGCTGAGTAGAAATCACCTGCTCACAAGAATATATAATGATCTGTAATATGTGGACATTTGAAACTGGAAATTAGTTCAAGAATTATATGGATTGTGCAATAAGAAACAAACATAGAAAGGTCTAATATAGCAGACTTCCTTCCTTGGTAGGAAGGAAGGCAAATAATTATTATTAAGGCAAATAATATATTTTTCTTTAATTAATTTTATGATCCTAGTTCTTCTGGTCCTTCTTTATTCTGAATGTCTGAGATCATGTGATTTCATGTAACATTCCATATTAGTATATTTTAAATGCATTCCAACTGATGGATAATTTGACTTCTCCTGATTTATTTTATTTGCCCAAAATTTAGAATCTCGTTGTATTTCACAGAATCACAGAAGCACCAGGTTGGAAGAGACCTTCAAGATCATCGAGTCCAACCCATGCCCCAACACCTCAACTAAACTAAACCATGGCACCGAGCGCCACATCCAATCTCTTTTTAAACATGTCCAGGGATGGCGATTCCACCACCTCCCTGGGTAGACCATTCCAATATTTTATCACTCTTTCTGTAAAAAATTTCTTCCTGATAGCTAACCTATATTTTCCCTGGTGCAGCTTAAGGCTGTGTCCTCTTGTTCTGTCAGTTGTTGCCTGGAAAAAGAGACCAAGCCCCACCTGACTACAACCACCTTTCAGGGAGTTATAGAGAGTGATAAGGTCACCTCTGAGTCTCCTTTTCTCCAGGCTAAACAACCCCAGTTCCCTCAGTCGTTCCTCATAGGGCTTGTGTTCCAGGCCCTTCACCAGCTTTGTTGCCCTCCTCTGGACATGCTCAAGTGTCTCAACATCCTTCCTGAACTGAGGGGCCCAGAACTGGACACAGTACTCAAGGT